>JAPJBO010000426.1:0-187495 GCA_030068145.1 Diplonema papillatum | reverse complement strand
GGGGGGGGGGCAGCGCTCTTGTTAAGGATCAGCCACTTTGGCCGGATGGCCGGATAAACCAGACCCCCCCCCCCTCTACAGTGCAGTTGCCTTGGAGGCTGGGTGGTCAAATTCTCTAAGGTGAAATGGTCAAAATTCCCTGCCAAAAGTGGGCCCACAAAATTTTTCCAAAGTGTGATATTTGGGGTATTTGGGGCAAAAAAAAAATTTTTTTTTTCTGACCGCCCACCATGGTGACCACCTTAGAGTGTGACAGGTAGCGTCTCCCCCCTCCACAGTGAAAATAGCCTGAGGGGGGGGAGGGGGGTCAGCCGGCTGATGGATGGATGGATGGTTCTTAACAAGATGCCTGGGGGGTGTCGGGACTGATGGCCTGTCTAAGAGACCAACAAAAAGAGTCGAGAGAGTCGACCCCTTGCTATTCCATACTTTATCATTGTTATTCCATGCTTTATCAGTCACGGCGAACGCCTGCTTTGGGCACGCTGGTTTGTTCACAGTAACATCGGTGGTCGACCCGTACGCGTACATAGTACCACCACGTAGTACCACAGGTAGTATGTAGGTAGTATGTAGGTAGTATGTAGGTAGTATGTAGGTAGTATGTAGGTAGTATGTATATCACTATCACGCCGTGTGTGTATACTACGCAGATACCGTGTATCTAGGACCGCCTTGCGACGTTTGTTTGTGTGTACGTGTGTAAACCCTGTTTTGAGTGATTTAACACAGCACGCTGCCATCCGACACTTTTTGAGACGAGCAAGCTTGTTACCATAAGAAATTGGCAGCAAAGACGAAAAAGAAGACAAGTCGGTGCTTAGAGCCGCAATCCAGGCGGGGCTCTGAGCTGTTTAACTTGGGCCTTCTCCCCGCGGCTGTTGGGCCTGTGCTCTAGTGGCATGGGTGGCCGTGCGTACGAGCTACGAACAGCTGCCTGACACAGATAACACTCACGCCACTGTCCTTCTGCAGGTTTCCCTGGTGAAGGTCCACCCTATGTATTCGTGGCTTACACAGGACCAGGACCGAAACACGGTGCGCGTGCCACCATCAAAACGCGTGTGAATCCACACCCGAAAAGCGGGTGTGACACCCGCTTTTTAACTCCAGCTTCTGAGGCTGGACAACACCATGTGAGGGTAGCAAGCTTGGTCTCGCGCTGCTCCCCTTAAGGTTCCTGGCTCATGCCAAAGCGCCGCCGCCCGGGTTAAGGGGTTGCGGCATCCGGCGTGGGCCACGGTCAGGGAAGCGGTTCGGAGGGGTTGCCACGCACGGAGTTAGTCAGCTTTAGTGTGAGCACACCACCAACTGGAGTTCGTTTGGAGCTGGTAAGTTAAATTGTAGGTGTAATTCCCTTATATCCCAACACTTGAAATTTTGTTCCCTTATATCCCAATGGGATTGCCTTGGGCATTGTATTCAAAAATTCGGCTCGTCGAATTCGCGATTTCAAAGTTAAACTGTAATACACTGCTATATTGTAATATACTGCTATATTGGAATTGGCCCCCCCCCTAGTACAAGCGCTACACGGTAGTACACCTTGAGTCTGGGTTTGAGCAAAGTAACGTGAAGGCTTCAAAGGACCAGCCACAGTCAACACCGCGTGGGTGCGGGCTTCAGAAGGATATGATGATATCATGGTTCAAAAACCCCCGTTTGACGTTCCGTGGAAGCACACAGAGAGGGTGTCCGTGGCACGAAAAGTGGTGCAGTTGCCCGCATCCAACCGGCAAGCAGCTCGCATCGGGGAGGTGACGCTACCCACCTGGACGAGTTTCACTGGAATCAGAAAAGGGGGAAAACAAGTACGATGGGGTAGCCTCCCGAGATAGCCACCATGTGTGAGAGAATAGGCTATCCCAGGAGGTCTCCACCAGACCGCCAGCCAGCCCAAAGGAACCTGAAGTGCGTTCGTAATGCCTGGTAGAATTCCCTCGGTGAATCGCAAGCCTTGTTGTTCCGAGGGTTTGAGCCGTACGACCGGTTCCTACGGTTATCTCCTGATTCGGCTCCGGAAGAGTGGGATTGGATCAGGAGAAACCCGGATGTGGATTTGGAAAGACCGAGAGAGAGACAGAGACAGAGAGAGAGAGACGAGTTAGGGGGAGTGCAGGGACCATCTCTCCGGGGAGTTTCCGGTCTCCTCACTTCTCTTCGTTCTGCTACGGCAAGGCGTAAGTCGCTCCGGAGCTGGTTGCGGCTCTTACAGTGAGTGGCGGCGCCGGAGTTGGCGCTGCAGCGGGCGCTCTGGCCGGCGGGTGATTTCGTCTCGCGGGGGATCGCCGCCTTGTATCGCTGCGGGCCCTCTTCTTTCTCGCAACTGTGGCGGCGGCTAAAAACGATGTCCGGTGTGGGCCAGGGCCAGGGCCAGGGGCAGGGGCAGGGGCAGGGCCAGGGCCAGGGCCAGGGCCAGGGCCAGGGCCAGGGGCAGGGGCAGGGCCAGGGCCAGGGCCAGGGGCAGGGCCAGGCCAGGGCCAAGGCCAGGGGCAGGGCCAGGGCCAGGGCCAGGGCCAGGGCCAGGGCCAGGGCCAGGGCCAGGGCCAGGGCCAGGGCCAGGGCCAGGGCCAGGGCCAGGGCCAGGGCCAGGGCCAGTCACCTCGCCACGTAAATCAGACAGCTTCTACTGCACGCCGTCCGGGTGTGTTCAAAACCACTCACACCCTATCCCAGTGCCACGACCCGCACGAACAGCCTCCCTGGCCCTGGCCCTGGCCCTGGCCCTGGCCCTGGCCCTGGCCCTGGCCCTGGCCCTGGCCCCCCTTTCTTTTACATAAGCGCCAGCTTGAAAGGAAATGCTCGACGATGCTGCCCGACAAAGAACAGAAGGGATCCCAAGTGCTGTAACTACCGAACCACGTGTTGAACGGACGTGAGGTCATGCGGGTCTACCCCAACACGACAAATCACACAAACACAACAGTGAAGTCCTGAGCGAGAAAGCAACACACGGTGGTGTAAGCGAAGGACAAACCAGATTGTGGTTGTATTGCATTTGCCCCTTACCTCTATATTTCCTCCCTTCCATTCGGAGTCGAAGCAGCTACGTCGAGCATTTCCACCTGCACACCAACGCGGCCGCTGGTCGCTTGTTCTGCTCGATGAGCGGTTTGAGGCCCGCCCAGATTCTAGACGCGCGAGCCTTTTTCCTTAGGTCCTTCACCAGTTTCGATGCAGCGCCGCAGGACTGACCAAGGATCCCGGCATCAACGCACCTGTGCACAGGGCTTACGCAGCTCTTTAGTCTGGGAGCTAAATACCTACTGAAAATCAGTACGTAGGGTCAGGCAATAAAGAAATAGAGCATAGGGGGGCTCACCTGCCAGTGGTGCATGTCTTTGCCGCTGCCTCCTCTCCGGCCTTAACCCTCCAATGTCGCGGTGGTAAGCAACAGCAGGATCTGCCGACCGGAATCCCCGGTACTGCGGTTGATTCCCCAGATGCAGAAACGATAGTACGTGCTGATAACTCCAAACACGTTTGCGAACGGGTTTGCCGGACCGTGTTGTTGTAACACCACAGTGGCGGCATTTAAGTAGAACGAAATTAACGTGCTGAAATCAGTACGTTCAGCATGCTGAACGTATGGCCTGCCTGTGCATCAGCGCATGTGCATACGCGTATACGCGTAGCAGTGCACTGTGTACACCGACCACAGGGTACCACACACCTGTAGTGCATCTAGGAGGATGCTGAGGGTACCGTGTGGCCCGTCTGCATATCCGTCCGAGTGCAGTGTACCAGAGGAGATGGTGACGGTGTGAGCAGAAGCTGTCCGTTTACGTTGGCGAGGTGGTCCTGTTCATCCAACTGTACACGAACGCGGCCGGTCGGTTGTTCTGCTCGATGAGCGGTCTCAGGCCCGCCAGATTGTAGGCGCACAAGCCTTTTGCCTTGGGTCCTTCACCAGTTTCGATGCAGCGCCGCAGGACTGGGTCGAGCACCCACGTCGAGTACGAGATATTCGGGTTGTTCCAGGGGTGCATGAAGTGGTTGACGATAGGTTCCGGGTGGTTGAAGATGTCGAAGCCCCACTTGGCTCGCAGGTATTCAACACCGTTGCGGAACCGGCTGACGATCGCCCTGAGCTCGGGGTTAACTTTCATGTTGGTGGCGGTATTGTGCGTGAAGGTGGGCTGCGGCACTGCTTTGCAAAGGGGAAGTTTCGCAGCCTGCGCCCGGACGACGTACTCGACGTCTTCCCCGTAGGCCGGCCACATATTCTCGTCGAACATGCCAAGCTTTCGATACCCTGTACGAGTCAGCCCAAACATGGCCCAGTGAGGTGTGAACTACACGTTCGCACACCGTTCAAGATTGTCACCCGAGTAAACCCACTTAAGCCACGGCGCGAGTTGTCCCCGGTGGGGGTGAAGGTCTGCGTTGCCGATCATGACCCAAGAGTAGTTGTGCATCTCGAAGCCGTAGTACAGCACTGTGTTCCAAACTGGCGCGACGCCCACGTTTTTCTCATGGTGGACGTAGTAGAATTTGTCGGGCCCGTACGCAGCTGCGGCCTCTTGCAAAAAGTGCAACAAGGCCGCATCTGTCACACCATTTGTCGTAACGAAGAACGCCCTGACCCCAACATTGATCGCCAGCAGCAGCCCCTTCATGAAGGAAATGTCCGCGTCTGTACACATTGTCCCGAAGACAGGGATGACTTGTTCATCTGTCTGTCCCTTGTCCAATGTCAGTTTCATATGCTCCCAAAGACGCTCGTAGTCTCGTGTTCGCGTTGGTGCTGGTGTTGGTTCGGGTACTGGTGTCGGAGCGCTGGTGTTGAGTACTAGCGGAGGTACTGGAAGTGGTCTCGTGAACTCAGCAGGGTCAGGCGCTAGTAGATGAAACGGGCCAATCCACAGGCCGCCGAGGAAGAAGACCGCAGCGATCAGCAACATGCTGCGACGTGCCATGTTCTGCCCCCACCTCCTCAAGGTTGGCGCCCTGCGTGTTGTCTTTTTTGTTTTTTTTTTTTTTGTTTTGTGTTTCCCACGATTCCGAATGGGCGTACAAATTGGTGTCCTTTGACATTTTGTGTGTTTGTGAGGTTCAGCTTAGTGCGTGCTTGTGGCGATCGTGGGGTTCCCAAAAGAAACGTGAGCCGTGGACGCACGGCTCGTCCGCGCAGTTGTCGAACCAAATGGGAACGTCCCTGAACACGCAGCCGGCGCTGCAGCACTTGTCGCCCTCCAGCTCCGCAAGCGTGCACAAGCGTTTTCCGGTGTCTAGGCAGCAGCTCTCTGCATACCGAAACTCGCCGAACAAGTCGCCTCGATGGGCATCAGCATTATAATCATCCTCACCGGATTATCTTCGAGCTAGACTTGATCGCGTGCACTAGCCAAGTGGCCCATTCTGTTGCTTTTCCGCTGGGCTCCTGATAGCGGACTCGCGCGCAAACAGACAGTATGACTGCTGTGTTGCGGGCTGCAAATTCATCCAATATTTGTCTGAAAGGTCGCGTGAGGTTGGCTTCGGGTCCGTAGCATAGAAATATGTCGTTCATCGCTAGCCGTCAGGACATGATCTGCGGTTCCTCGGTGGCTGCAGCCTTCTACGGCGCACTCGTTGCGGGTTTTGAACGGCATGATGACTCTTCGGGTGAGTGCTTGGAGGAGGTCCGTAGCTCCACGCAGGTTCCGCAGTGTCCGCAGGGCTTGTGCGCTGAGGCAACGAGGTGGTACATCAGAAGATAGTCGCTTACGGACCGCAGTGTCGCGACTATCGGTGCGGTTTCTCCTCACGAAGAGTCCGTTTTCTTCGAGTTGCACCAGGTCACCATTGTCGTCTTCGGATTTTTTTTGTGTTTCCGACGATCCCGAATGGATGTACAGATTGGTGTCTTTCGACCTTTTGTATGCTTGTGGAGTTCAGCTTAGTACGTGCTTGTGGTGATCGGTGGGGTTCCCAAAATAAATGTTTTGTGTTATCGTATCTTCGAGCTAGACTTGATCTCGTGCATTAGCCAAGTGGCCCATTCTGTTGCTTTTCCGCTGGGCTCCTGATAGCGGACTCGCGCGCAAACGGACAGCATGACTGCTGTGTTGCGGGCCGCAAATTCATCCAATATTTGTCTGTAGGTTACCTCACTCTGTCCAAAGATGCGCGTGAGGTTGGCTTCGGGTCCGTAGCATAGTATATGTCGTTCGTCGCAAGCCGTCAGGACATGATCTGCACTTCCTCGGTGGTAGCAGCCTTCTACGGCGCACTCGTTGCGGGTTTTGAACGGCATGATGGCTCTACGGGTGAGTGCTTGGAGGAGGTCCGTAGCTCCATGCAGGTTCCGCAGCGTCCGCAGGGCTTGTGCGCTGAGGCAGCGAGGTGGTACATCGGAAGATAGTCGCTTACGGACCGCGGTGTCGCGACTGTCGGTACGGTTTCTCCTCACGAAGTGTCCGTTTTCTTCGAGTTGCACCAGGTCACCATTGTCGTCTTCGGTATCGTCTTCTTGCCACCGTTGGCACAGCCTGGCAACGTTGGCCTTGCGGTAGCACCATTCGACGTTGAATGTGCCGCTGTTTTCGTAAGCGGCGTTTGCTGCGGCGTCTGCTGCGTTGAAGTCGTCATTGTCGCTGTGTCCCCTGGCCCACTGCACATCTGGGAGGGTGCACAGCACCATGGCGACCGGGTCTCCTTTGCGGGGGCTCCTTAACCGGGCGATGGCGCTCATGCTGTCGCTTCGCGGCTTGGCCATCGCGTGGGGCTTGACTTTTTTTTTTTTATTTTTTGCTCTTTTTCAGTGCATAATACAGAGACGTGATTTTGGCCAAAAACGGGTGTTTTGCGCATCTGGACGTTTTTTGGCCTGAAGGCTTTGTACACCCTGACCTGTAATTTATAGCCCTTTAATTTGCGGAATTCTATTTTATGGCCAATTTATGGACGAGTTATTTATTTTTTGGAGGGGCCCAGAATTAATATTTCCTGTCCAGGCTCTTGGACAGGCACTCGACCTTTTTGGGGACAGGGAACTAGCTACTCTAGGCATAGCGGTCAAACGATTCGCATGCGATAATAATTATCGCATTATCGCACAAGATTATCGCACATAATCGACATGCGATAATATGCGATAATCCATACCCCTGTAGGGGTGGGTTCCGGGAAAGCTTTGTGGCTTTCTCTGGGGTTTGTAGCAAGAGTGCTATGAGAACCTGTCCTTTCTGGCAACCACATCCAGATTCCGTTGCCGCCCCATCGATCGTGCCAGCTGGTACTACGACAGCTGAAGTTGTCCAGATGCTCCCCAGACGCAAGAAGCACACTGGGGGTCTCCAGAGGACAGTGTCATTCTGGAACTTGACGAACCGCCGAAACAAGACCTACGAGGGAAGACCATGTTCGGCGAGCCCCAGTGGAACAGTCGGAACCAGACAAAAGCCCGGCGTGAGATATGTCCACGCACCGGCACCAAAACGACTTAAGCGTTGGTTTTTACGGGAGCCTCAGCCTTCCCCGGGAAGTGGCGACAAGGTTTATGCTCTTTACGCTGCCTGGATACGCCACAAGGAGGACGAAACTGCTGTTAAACGGCATAGAAGCAGCTTGCCTCCAAGGACCGCTGGAACGAAGCCAAACCCGTGTGTCCGCAGGACGTACCCTTCGCTCAATGGAAACTGAAGTTTCTCATCAAGGCGTTACGTAGACCGTTGGCCGTGCAGTCACAAAGAAGAAGAGAGCCCACAGCGCTACAATGCGCGATCCCCCGCGAGGCGAGCTCACCCGCCAGCCAGAGATTGACATTGCAAGAGGCATCTGTCTGTCGTCGGGTTGCTGACGATGGTCTCGGCCATGAGTAGGGTACGGAAGTGGGTGCGAAGTCATGATATGGCAGGCGGCGCCCTACCAGTGCAAAGGTTGTTTCGTTGGACGACTTCCGGATGAAGCAGGAGAAAATACAAGGAACTGTGAGCTTGATAGACACCCACAACGTCACGGCACGGCCTACGGCGGCGGCTAAACGCCTTGATGGGAAACTTCAGTTTCCATTGGGCGAAGGGTACGTCCTGCGGATACACGGGTTTGGCGTCGTTCCAGCGGTCCGAGCAAGCTGTTTCTATGCCGTTTAACATCACTTCTGTCCTCCTTCCAGCTGCAAAACGTGGGTGGTGTGTGAATCTCGGCATTGTACACCTTGTCGCCACTTCCCGGGGAAGGCTGAGGCTCCCGTGAGGCTCCCGTGTCGGCAAAGCTTAAGTCGTTGATGAAGACAATGAAAGAGAGCTTGCACGTTTGTTGACCAAGAAGGGATCGAGCCATGCAGTTGTCAAGTTAGGTGATACTGGTAGTGGTCGGATGTCAGTTGTCGAAGCGTCACGGTAGCATGGCGCGAGTGAGAAGGGCTCACGACGAGCTCCGCGGACTCGTTTTCTCACTTTCTGCGCCTGTCAAGCCATCCTGCCTCGCTCCGGGTGCCCCAAAGGATTCTGCGATAATGTGCGATAATCGTGCGATAATCATTATCGCACATGCGATAATGTGCGATAATATGCGATAATACGCGATAATATGCGATAATCGTGCGATAATGCGAATGAAAATGCGGTAATCGGCGCCAAAATCCCAAATGCGATAATATGCGATAATGCGAATCGTTTGACCACTATGTCTAGGGGGTGCCCCGACCACCCACCACAGAGACAGATGCTAAATATGCCTGCGCCGCAGGCGCGGAAATTTTTGGCCAGTCACACAAAAGCAAATGCTTGTTTCCGATAGAGGAGGATGTTCTTGTTAAAAAGTACCTCTGACTGATCCCAGCTGTTGCGATCGATGGACTGTGGGCGGGGCTTACTTACGGCTTCAAACCTGATTGGACAATAGTGATTGAACTGACCGGTCGCTATGTGATCTTCTCGCCGAGCCCTTTCCTGTCCATAGTATGGCCAGTGACTTGTTGCTTTGCTATAATTTGTGGTCAGCTAATTTATGGATTTGTAATTTATGGACGAACTAATTTTACTTTAGGCGATTTTTGGCGAATCCATAAATTAGAAATCCATAAATTAGAAAGCGGGGTGTATTCGGCACAGCGGGAGGCACAGCTCTTGGGGCCATGGGTCGTTTCGGTTTCGGGTGGTGCGAGTGTGAGGCGTGTCTATCCAAGATGGTGTGTGAGGGCAGTACTCATGGCATTCACGGCAGGCAAGGGCACTTCACAAAGGCGGAACACACAGCCTCTGGATACCATGCAGGGTCAAAACCTTGTGTCTTTTTAAAACGCTCCCGCGGGGCCGATGGCCTCCAAAAAAAAAATTTAGGGAAAAAAAAAATTGCTCAACGTCATCAAAAATTACTGCAGAGTTTGTTCCAAATTTTTAAAATTCAAAAACCCCATTTTTCCGGAAACAAAAATTTGGCCATTTCCAAAAAGACACAAGGTTTTGACCCTGCATGATACAGCTACCACGAACTTCACAGCATAGTCTGTAAAGGTCGGAGAGGCTGAATCAGGTTGATCCGAGCCAGTTCGACGAGCACACGCGGGAGCTCTTCGTGCGTACTCTGCCGACCCTCCTCGACCCTCCGCAACACCCCTCGACCCTCCGCCGGCCCTCCCTCCCAAGCACACCCGGAGCCCCACCCATAGTTCATGTGTGTACTGGAGTACACCTTGACACAAAATCCGGACACGAATTTATATATATATTATTTTTTTTTGCGCATTTGAGGTGCGCAAAAGACCCCCTGTATTATCCTATGCTCTTTTTTTGCTCCGTACCAGGGAAAGCCTGCTCCTAAACAAGCATCCGACCAGTTATTTTGAACTTTTTTGGTTTGGGTTTTGATGATTTTCCTTAAGGAATTGCCTAGGAATTGGCTTGTGGAGGTGATTTGGCCTTGTTTTCGCATTCTGCCGCCATCATTTCAGCCTAAACGAGCGTCTGACCACTTTTCCCGCCGTTTCGGAGCATTTTATGGGCACCTGAGTGGTAGGTTTCGAGTTTTGGATTCCTGGTTACGCCCCCCTTGGGGTTTCTGATGTTTTCCTTAAGGAATTGCCTTGTGGGAGGTGGTTCTGTCTTGTTTTTGCATTCTGCATCCATTATTTCAGCCTAAACGAGCATCCAACCAGTTATTTCGAATTTCCCGAGCATTTTAGGACCAGGTTTCTGGTTTTGGGCTGCTGGGGCCCCCCCTTTTTTTGGAAAAACAGGGGTCTTTCAGGGTCCTTTCAGGGTCCTTTACGCTTTCGTTAACTTGTTTTGATGTGTTCTCGGGAAAGGTCAGCGCGGTAGCGGAGACCACGAGAACACATTCAGGTGGGTGGGGAAAGGCCCTGGGACTGCTAAGGCGAGACTAACCCCGTTGGCTAGGAGAACTTGTTTTCGCCACGGGGATTTGCATTGACGGAAAATCGGGTAGTGTCAAAGCTTCTTGCCCAGACCACCGTGTATTCTTGTTTTCTCGCAAAGAGATCTCTCTCGTCCTGGACTCGGAAACCCGCGTCGTCAGCATTGTTCTCTCGACTGGATTTTTGTAGTTCCTCTGCTTGTGGCTTAGTTGCGGCATGCCTTCAATTCAATCTACACACAGTTCTACAGGAAGCTCACACAGTTCTACACCAAGCCCAGAAGCCTACAACCCGCCGAGCCTCCTAACACCATGCCAAAAAGATCGGTCGAGAAAATTATTTGACCTCTTTTTGTGAACCGTGAATTTTTCAGCCAATTTCATTCTGTTGGCTGAGCGGAAAACCACTGCCCACAAAAAAACTCACTGCAGCGGGGGTTTTCCCAGTGAGAGAACGTACATGATTTGTTTTCGATTGGGACAGGCACTCGACCGTTTTTTGATTCATTTGCAATGGGAAAGGCACTCGACCGAATTTTTTGATTCATTTGCAATGGGGCAGGCACTCGACCGTTTTTTGATTCATTTGCAATTCGACCGTTTTTTGATTCATTTGCAATGGGACCGGTACTCGACCGTTTTTTGATTCATTTGCAATGGGACCGGTACTCGACCGTTTTTTTGATTCATTTGCAATGGGACAGGCACTCGACCGTTTTTTGATTCATTTGCAATGGGACAGGCACTCGACCGTTTTTTGATTCATTTGCAATGGGACCGGTACTCGACCGTTTTTTGATTCATTTGCAATGGGACCGGTACTCGACCGTTTTTTGATTCATTTGCAATGGGACCGGTACTCGACCGTTTTTTTTGATTCATTTGCAATGGGACAGGCACTCGACCGTTTTTTGATTCATTTGCAATGGGACAGGCACTCGACCGTTTTTTGATTCATTTGCAATGGGACCGGTACTCGACCGTTTTTTTGATTCATTTTTCAATGGGACAGGCACTCGCTGTTGTTCTCTTCCGGCGGTGTGGACGTTTGTTTCGCCCAATGTCCAGGTACAGGACGGTTCTGCTTGAGATTCGGCGGGTAGACAGGCACATCTAGCGGGTGCCCCTTGCACGTTGCTGGGTCGACGGGATGAAGAAGAGATGTGTGAAACGGGGTTTTGCCTGGAGGCTTTTCGTGTTATTCTTCGAGAGAAGGAGTAAAAGGAGGAACACGCCGGAGGAAGACGGCGGGAGAGGAACGGGTGAAGACTTGGGAAAGGGGGAGGAAGGCGAAGCTGCGATTGTTTTTTTTTTTCGAAACCCACGCGACGGGGGAAAATCTTAGTTTAATGTTCAGGCAGGACACTGCCTCTCATGCATGTTTGATGCTAGCATCAAGTTTCTGGGGTACTAAAAAAGTAACAATCGCTAGCCCCCGTTAAGGACTTCGTGCGGGGGGGAATACAAATGCCGGGTACATACTCACGCTCGCTCGTTCGTTGTGAGATGAACGGGTTCACCAAGATTCGACCATTTCCAGCAGTGGTGGGTGCCTTCTTCTCAGGAGTCCAGGCCGGCTCTGCCGGTTTCTGGAGAATACGCGAATGCTCCCCAACAAAGAAGGCGGATGCCGGCTTGCATTGTAGGTTGGTTGCTTGGTGGGGTGGTGTGAGTTTTGTACCTTCACTCGACGAGCCAAGGTCAGGGGGGAAAATGTTTCTTGGGTTTGAAGGGGAGGGGGGGTTGCAAGAACGTGCTTGGAATGGCGTGGGCCAGGGCCAGGGAGGCTGTTGGGAGGGGCCACCACCCACAATTTGTTGCGGTAGTGTGTTTGTCAGTACCCTGAGCAACGCACTGTGCCTGCGCCGTGTTTCGGTCCTTTAAGCCACGGACATATAAGGCGGACCGTCATCAGCGCGGAACCTGAGCGTCTGCGGACAGGACAGCGGCGTGAGTCTGGTTTGTCAGGCTGTTCGTAGCTCGTCACAGCCACCCACACAAAGGGTGCGGTTCATCTTGACAGCAGGACGGTGGCCATGGTCGGCACTCCGATAATGAGAGTGCAGCAACTCACCTGCCGAATGCACCGGTCCCGAAAATGGATGATGCTCAAGCGATGCTCCCATAGTTGGCCGCGTACTGGTATCACAAAGCCAGGCGTGCGTAGGAGTGCATGGTCCACGCCGCGAAGTCGTTGGCGTGCGCCTCGATGGAGCGTGGATGAGTGCAGATCTTGTTGTAGTAGAGAATATTCAATGGAGAACATTGAATGCCGAAGTGGGGACGGTTTCCGTGTCAACAGCAATTGGACATGGGTCAGTCGATCCTAAGGCAAGGCGTAATTGCTCGCCTCAAAGCCCCGTGCTACCGGAGCACAGGCGCGTGTCTAACAAATGCAATTTGTCAAGAACAAAAAACAGATCGACGGCAGCGTAATATCCTCACTCCCGTTAGATTGACATTGAAGGAAGTGCGCACAAACAAAATCTGCGAAGTAAACTCCGCAGAGCGACAACAACAGTGGTGTTGAACGGACGTGAGGTCATGCGGGTCTACCCCTACACGACAAGACACACAAACACAACAGGTCAAAGTCCTGAGTGGGAAAAAAAACACACGGGTTGTTAGAGTGTAAGGTTCGCTGATATTTTTTCCCACGGCATTTTATTATGTTGCCCCATTTGGGAAGTATTTGGGAAGTTCTTGGAGTCAAGTTAAGTTTTCTACTGTGGATCCCACCATTTAATGCTTAGGCAGAGCACTCTCTCATGCACGGTTGATGCTAGCATCAAGTCTTCTTTGAGGGGAAGTGTGGGAGGCTGCAAGGAAACAGGGAGGCACGCGCCGAGGCCCGCGAGCTGGCGGCGCTCATCCTGCGGCATCGCCGATGCCTGCGAACGGAAGCTGTCTCGCCTTGCTCGCGTCTCGGCACGCCTGCTGTGACAGAGGGAGGAGGACGGCGGGGATTGAATGAAAGATACGCAAAAAAAAAATGGATGCTTTATCTCTCTCTTTTTGTAGTAAAAGTTCGCGGAGTTTCAAAGTTTCCGGGTGGACATTTGGCAACTAGATGACTATCGTACCGCGTCGTGCTTCTGGCGATAGGAGAACTCCGCACAGCCTTCAGGGCGTAATTGGTTCAAAGAAAGTCAAGTTTTTACACCATGCCCTGAGTCTCCTCTTCCAGTAGTCGACGGTTGGGAGTACAGGTACCCGGCCCGCGTTAATGGACGCTTGGACCGAAGCGCCCTCCTCAGTATGGTGCCGTAGTAGATGACTGTCTGTCTTCTTGTGGCGTCTCCGTTTCGTGTACTTTTTTTCGAGGCTGCTTTCGAGTTTTAAGCAGGGAACTGGATACGTTTCGGAAGTCCGCGCCTGGAAAACCTTCCCCCTGCCCTCCGTCCGGAAGGGGTTGTACGAAATACTCGGAATCGGAGGACCCCCGACAACCGCAAATGGATTTTTTTTTTTTTTTTTTTTTTTTTTTTTTTGGCGTTTCTGGCATTCAAAGTTTCTGGTAAGCTTACGCCCGGCACGAAACCCCAGAGCCGCCGATGTTTCCTGTGGGCTACAGCATGGTGCCTGCTTTTTTGAGATTTTGCGGCTTGCGGCCTCCTCGGGTACTTCGTACGAATCGGGTGCTTATTATAACAAGAAGGAGAGATAAGCGAAAGAGTACAGCCTGCGCACACCGCCGACTTGATAACATCTAATGAACGACAACGGTTGGGTGCAGACGGTTTGGTGTTTGAAGGATGTCGTCTTCAGAGCTAGCTTGCTCGGTCGTGTGCTGGATGGCCAACAGGGCCACGTGATCCGTGCCAGACCTGCGGATAGGCAGTCAGGCGAAACATGCAACGAAGCGAACGATGTTCCCCGGAGCACTACCGACTGGTTCGGTTTGAAAAAGCGTGAAGACGTTGACACAAATGTTGAACTCTAGAAAGGGGAAGGGGAGGGGGACGGCACAAACGTGCTTGGAATGGTATGTGCTCAGAACACCGTGTGTCCTGTCTGCACCGTGTTTCGGTCCTGTAAGCCAACGAACACATTAGGCGGACCATCGTCAGCGCGGAACCTGAGTGTCTGCAGACAGGACAGCGGTGTGAGTCTGGCTTGCCAGGCGGCTGTTCATAGCACGTCACAGCCAGAACCACCCATGCTACGAGAGCACAGGCAAATCCGTCTCGGGGGAGAAGCCCGCCAACTGTGTCTGAGCAATCAGTTGAACATTCAGGGCACCCGCCGTAAACTGGACTGCTCACTAGAAAGCGCCGACTTGTCTTCTTGGAAGGCAAGGGGGAGGAAGGGGGTGACGAGAAGGGGTTTGCTGGAGCAAAGAAGCCGCGCAGCTGGGCGTAGAATCTGACTCAGAAACGACGCTGTTGCTGTCACGTCCTCCAAGCCCACCGTGCATACTGGGACGGGGGAAGAGGGGGGGGGGAGTGGGAAATCGTGTTGTTTGATATGAGGGGGACGGATTGGGGCGGGGTAAGATTGGGTGTAGGGCTGTCCTCGGACGTAATGTTCTGCTCTGCCGACGATGTGTGCAAACTGATGCTCAACAGGCGACGTTAAAGCCAGGCTTTGTGTACTTCGGTTTTGTTTGCGGGCACGGTTCGCAGCAATTATGCTGCACGACGACAGGGGGTAAAATATTCCATCCTCCTGGGGTGGGACCCTGTGTTTTCTTTCTGAGAGGGCGAAAGAAAACGAAGGACGGTTCTCTCTCTTTTCGTTCGTATGCAACATCAAGTAGTCTTCCCGCAAGCCAAGCGGGCCTGTTTCTTTCGTCTCGGTGTGTTCAGCAACCATCAATATTCGGATGGTCGAAGAGTATTCACAGAAAGCCAGGCGTTCTCTTTCTCCAATAACTCTTTGAGCGTCCGAGAGGTTGGGAAGGAGACTGGCAGGTGGAGTCGCTCGCTTAGCAGCTGACAGCCAGTTGGTCGAAGAACCCATGGGTGTCCTGACGTAAATCTGGAAGTGCGGAAACACGGAGGCGTCGCTGTCAAAAACTGTGTGCGTTCTGTTTCTCCAATAACTCTTTGAGTGCTTCTGAGAGGTTGGGAGGAAGGAGACTGGCAGGTGGAGTCGCTTCGTCTAGCAGCTGACGGCTAGTTGGTCGAAGAACACGTGGGCGTCCTTGACGTAAATCTGGAAGTGCGGAAACACGGAGGTGTCACTGTCAAGCTGTGCGTGAGCGACTTGCTGGTTGTCGACGAAGAACGTGGCGGTGAGGTCGCGCCAGTCGATGTCGATGACGTGCGAGTGCCAGACGCGGTGCGCCAACAGCGCCGGCTGCACTTCGACCGCCGCCGTGTCGCCCAACCGGGCCAAGACGTGCGGGGCTGCCGCCTGCACGAAGAACCCGACCGCCGACGACGCGTTCCCCGCTCGCGCCCCGCTGATGATCGCGCCGTTGACGGAGTGGGCAGGGCCGGCGTACTCGATCCTCGCCGCGAACGACACCCGCTTCGGCCGCTCGCCGGTCATCGGCAGCTCGAAGAGGCACGGCCGCACTCCGCCAGGCGACGTGCAGTTGACTTCGAACGCAGCGCCGCCGCCCAGCGACTGGGCCGAGGTCACTGCCACCACTTGGTTCACGTCGTTGTACACATGCCCAGCCGGCTGGTCCGAGACGCAGTCGAAGCTGTTGGTGACGCCGCAGGTCGCGTGCGGAGACGGCGTGCACAACTTGATGGGGTGGCCCTCCAACGTTGTGTTGTCGGCGGTGATGTACAAAGAGTCGAACGCCACCTTCGCGTCGACGACGTGCAGCAGAAACTGGTGCGAAACCCGCGGCATGTCACGCGGAATCCTCTGCTGGCTCACGAGCTTGCCATCCACGTGGTACGCAACGACCATCCGCTCCCAGTCCAGCAGCATCTCTTCACGCCTCCAGACGCCGAGTGTCACGGAGTCGGGAAACGTGCTCGTAGACCCCTGCCCAAGGGACACGCTCGCCAGCGTGACGTCTTGCCTGACGACCCTGATGCTGTCCTCAGCCTCGATGCCGATTTGGAAGCACCCGCGGAAGTTCTTGCCGGTCGAGTGGTAGTAGGCGGAGTACGCCACGTGGGACGGCATCGCGATGACCTGGCTGTGGCCGTGGAAGTTGCACGCCCGCCCGAGGCAGTCCATCTCCAGCGCGCCGGTGCCGCTGTGGCTCACGTCGCGGGCGATGCGCACCCGCGGGTTCCTCGACGACAGCAGGTCACCCTTGCACTCGAAGTCCGAGTGGTAACCCGAGATCGGCTGCGGCGTCACCGGGCAGAACTCCTCTGTCGCCACGCAGCTGCCCTCACAACCTGCCTGTGTGTCTTCGTCTCCGTCCGCTGTGTCCGCATCTGGTGATGCATCGTCCAACGGGGAGACGCTGCAGTCTTGGAACGTGCAGACGCCACCTTCCCACGAGCAGCCGTCGTCGGCGATGCAATCCTGCATCCCTGCTGCGTGGCAGTCGGACACACCGGTCCGCTCGGCGAATGCCATCAAGTGCACTGCTTCCGGCAGTTCGATTTCGACGGTGCTTCCGGCAGCCACGACGCGGCTGGCGACGACTGTCTGCTGCGTGGCGTTGTTCGGCCCTGCGACCGAAAGCTTCGGGGCGCACCGGCCCCGGGTCCAGCCGCCCTGCGCCAGCAGCGCCGGCACGACGATGCCGCCGCTGTACCCGCAGGCGGAGCACCGGGGCGCGATGACGAAGAACACGCACCGCGGCCCGGCGCCGCACGCGAACCGCGCCATCGTCCCCCGCAGCAGCAGCCGGCCGCCCGCCGCGCCGCGCAGGCCGGCCAGCGCCGGCGGCACCGCGCGCCACGCGCCGCCGGCGGCCCAAATCGGCTCGCCGCCCGCCAGCAGGGTCCCGCTTCCGATCGACTCGCCCTGCGGGTCTTCGATTGTGATGCTCGCCAGGCAGGCGGCCAACGCAGCTACGACGCAAGGCGACATGGGTTGGTGTCTTTCGACTTTTCTTGTTATTTTTTGTAGACAGCTGTAGGTATTCGTGCGTGTGCGTGTGCCTCTTGTGGACCCGTTTTGACGTGGCTCCTCCCTTCACGGAAGTACAACCACGTTGTGTTACGGGTTAAAAGCGGGCGACGTCTGAAGCGTTAGTACAGCCAGTCGAGTCGCAGCTAGCTGAAATACAGTCACGTTGTGTTACGGGTTAAAGTGGGCAACGCCTGAAGTAAATTTGAGTTTCCGACACGCTGCCTTCGAGCCCTGCGACTCCGCACCAAAGGGTGGGTGGGGCGGGATCGTTCAGGATTTCCGCCCTGCGACCGAAAGCTTCGGGGCGCACCGGCCCCGGGTCCAGCCGCCCTGCGCCAGCAGCGCCGGCACGACGATGCCGCCGCTGTACCCGCAGGCGGAGCACCGGGGCGCGATGACGAAGAAGACGCACCGCGGCCCGGCGCCGCACGCGAACCGCGCCATCGTCCCCCGCAGCAGCAGCCGGCCGCCCGCCGCGCCGCGCAGGCCGGCCAGCGCCGGCGGCACCGCGCGCCACGCGCCGCCGGCGGTCCAAATCGGCTCGCCGCCCGCCAGCAGGGTCCCGCTTCCGATCGACTCGCCCTGCGGGTCTTCGATTGTGATGCTCGCCAGGCAGGCGGCCAACGCAGCTACGACGCAAGGCGACATGGGTTGGTGTCTTTCGAGTTTTCTTGTTATTTTTTTGTAGACAGCTGTAGGCAGGGGACTTTTAGCTCTTTGTCTGACCGAGCAAAAAAGCCGGTTTCAGCCAAAACCCCGGTTTGGGGCTCTGCGGCGCCTGAGGGTGCCTGAGTGCCTGGAACTGTCGCCCCGCGCACGCAAACAAGGGGACGGGTGGTGGTGCGCACGTCTATCAAACAACGGAGATGGTAAGCGGAAAGCTTCGAATTGCAGTGACACACCGTGACGCACCATGTACTGTACAGTACAGGGGCCGCTTGAAATCATAATTTATAAATTATTTTTTATTTTTTTGAAACCCCGAAACCGGAAAACCCCCGGTTTCTGAAACCGGGAAGCCGGGTTTTTAAAGTCTCCTGGCTGTAGGTGATCGTGTGTATGCGTGTGTCTGTCGCAGCGGGCGCCTCCCTTCACAGAAGTACAGCCACGTTGTGACACGGTTGGATCGAGGATTCCACTCCTTTCCTTTTTAGAGTTATAGTCAGGGTTTAAGACCGGTGGCCCAGTCATTTTTCAAACCTGCCTCTGTGTGTCTGTCGCAGCGGGCGCCCCCCTTCACAGAAGTACAGCCACGTTGTGACACGGTTGGATCGAGGATTCCACTCCTTTTTTTCTTCTTCTTTCGTAGACAGCTGTAGGTATTAGTGTGTGGGTGTGGGTGTGCCACTGGAGGACCCGTTTTTAACGTGGTGCCCCCGTCACGGAAGTACAACCACGTTTTTTTTAGAGTTAAAGTTCGCTTGAAATGCCGACGACGGGGGTTTTAGGGTCTCCGTGTGACCTTTTTAGGGGTTAAAAGTGGGCAGCGTCTGAAGCGAAGTATAGCCAGTCGGGATTAAGTCTCCGGCAAGCTGCCTTCGAGCCCTGCGACTCCTCGCCAAAGCGTGGGTGGAGCGGGGTCCTTCGAGGCAAAAACAACCCAGAAATGAGATCAGAGGTTAGGACAACATGAGTTCTGTAGACAAGCTCGAAGAAGTCGGAACGCCGTGTGATCATGGCTTGTGTATCATCTGCACGTTCCTGATGGACAAGATTGGGGAACGAAATGTGAGGGTTCAAAGAACCGACCAGAAATGTGCTCAGCGGTCAAAAAGAGCTCTGTCGTCAAGCTCGAAGGAATCCGAACGCTGAGAGATCATGTGGAACTACGTTTGTGTAATCATCGCACGCTGATGATGGACAAGGTTAACGTGCGAGGCAAGGACAGCAGACCAGAAATGTGCTCAGCGGTCAAAGATAGTTCTGTCGTCAAGCTCGAAGGAATCCGAACGCTGAGAGATCATGTGGAACTACGTTTGTGTAATCATCGGCAAACTAGAGTAGTGCGAGACAAGGAACCGAACAGAAATGTGCTCAGCGGTCAAAAATAGTTCTGTCGTCAAGCTCGAAAGAATCCGAACGCTGAGAGATCATGTGGAACTACGTTTGTGTAATCATCGCACGCTGATGATGGACAAGGTTAACGTGCGAGGCAAGGACAGCAGACCAGAAATGTGCTCAGCGGTCAAAGATAGTTCTGTCGTCAAGCTCGAAGGAATCCGAACGCTGAGAGATCATGTGGAACTACGTTTGTGTAATCATCGCACGCTGATGATGGACAAGGTTGGGGAACAACGTGCGAGGCAAGGACAGCAGACCACAAATGTGCTCAGCAGTCAAAAATAGCTCTGTCGTCAATCTCGAAAGAATCCGAACGCTGAGAGATCATGTGAAACTACGTTTGTGTAATCATCGGCAAACTAGAGTAGTGCGAGACAAGGAACCGAACAGAAATGTGCTCAGCGGTCAAAAATAGTTCTGTCGTCAAGCTCGAAAGAATCCGAACGCTGAGAGATCATGTGGAACTACGTTTGTGTAATCATCGCACGCTGATGATGGCAAAGTTTGGGGAACAACGAGCGAGGCAAGGACAACAGACCAGAAATGTGCTCAGCGGTCAAAAATAGTTCTGTCGTCAAGCTCGAAGGAATCCGAACGCTGAGAGATCATGTGGAACTACGTTTGTGTAATCATCGCACGCTGATGATGGACAAGGTTGGGGAACAACATGCGAGGCAAGGACAACAGACCAGAAATGTGCTCAGCGGTCAACCATAGTTCTGTCGTCAAGCTCGAAGGAATCCGAACGCTGAGAGATCATGTGGAACTACGTTTGTGTAATCATCGCACGCTGATGATGGACAAGTTTGGGGAACAACGAGCGAGGCAAGGACAACAGACCAGAAATGTGCTCAGCGGTCAAAAATAGTTCTGTCGTCAAGCTCGAAGGAATCCGAACGCTGAGAGATCATGTGGAACTACGTTTGTGTACTCATCGCACGCTGATGATGGACAAGGTTGGGGAACAACATGCGAGGCAAGGACAACAGACCAGAAATGTGCTCAGCGGTCAACAATAGTTCTGTCGTCAAGCTCGAAGGAATCCGAACGCTGAGAGATCATGTGGAACTACGTTTGTGTAATCATCGGTACACTAGAGAAGTGCGAGGCAAGGAACCGAGCAGAAATGTGCTCAGCGGTCAGAAATAGCTCTGTCGTCAAGCTCGAAAGAATCCGAACGCTGAGAGATCATGTGGAACTACGTTTGTGTAATCATCGCACGCTGACGATGGACAAGATTGGGAAACAACGTGCGAGGCAAGGACAACAGACCAGAGATGTGCTCAGCGGTCAAAAATAGTTCTGTCTTCAAGCTCGGGGGAACCACGGTGTGTTACGGGTTCAAGTGGGCAACGTCTGAAGCGAATCATAGCCAGTCGCTTGGTGAGAAGTCGCAGGGGTCCTCGATCTGGCGCAGGCAGTGTGCGCGCGATCAGCCGGCTTGCCGGCTGAGTAAATTGCGAGCCCTTTTTTTTTCCGGCAGACTCGCACAAAATCAGCAGATTTTCAACAGTGCAAGCTTTGGCTATGCCGCCCACGGAGCGGAATCATCTTGATGCACCGGCAAGATGTTGTCGTAAAACCCTTTCTGATCGGCAGACCTTCCAAATCAGCCGGCTGATTATCAGCCGGTCAGTTGTTCAAGATTTTCTTCCGGCTGAAACCAGCCGCTTTTTTTCTTCGCGCGAACACTGTTCAACTGCGCGCGCAGCTGCTCTGTTGCCCTGGTGCGCCGGCTGGTTTGAGGCCTGCCGGCACGCGTTCATCAAATTAACCCATGCAAGTTCACTCCGAGTGACGGACTGGCAGTAATGATCCCATTGTTAATGCCTGCATGTCCGATGAACCCAACTCGATTATAGTCAAGCCGCAGGATATATATTGGCCGAGATTACAGCACCGGTGCGTGGATGAAACAGGTCACTCGAACTATTGCGCAGACCCTGTGTGCGACCGCGTGCTGTAGCCTGCCCGTGTTTACGTTAGGCACGAGCAAAAAGAAACGGTGAGCGTGGTTGAGTGACAGCGATGTTCGTTGTGGTTACTCGGAGGAGACGCGCAAACAGAAATCGGCTGCAGGCAAGTACTGCGCAAGAGAGAGAAGCGAGGGGATGCGTGGTGGTGAAGGAGAGGGTCAAACCGCGAGCCGCAAACATTGTGTTGTGCTATCTGTGTACTGAAACTTTCACTTGAAACACCGGGGGATTGCAAGAACGTGCTTGGAATGGGTATGTGCTCAACACCGCACTGGTCCCGTCTGCGCCGTGTTTCGGTCCGTTAAGCCACGGACACATACGGCGGACCATCATCAGCGCGGAACCTGAGTGTCTGCAGACAGGACAGCGGTGTGAGTCTGGTTTGTCAGGCGGCTGCTCGTAGCTCGTCACAGCCAGGACCACCCGTGCTACTAGAGCACAGGCGAATCGAATGAAGAAACTTTCACTTGAAACTCCGGGGAGGGTATAGAGTCTCCGGGCACTTCAGCAGAACTCGAATACTTCTCATCCGCAACGTGCACCCCAAGGGAGGTTCGTTGTTATTTGTGCTGGTTTTGAGGGATAAGGAAAGGCAAGACTTTTTTGCGGTGGTCTCTGTTGGCCTGGGTAGTTTGTGCTACCTCCGTGCTTTTACAATCGTTCCCTTCTCTACTCACTACTACGGATGCAGAGTATCGCCACGGATTCTCCGCATTCTGACCCAAACTACTACGTACTCTTTCATTCTGTCACTCGCGAAGGGGAATGAGGTTTATTCTCCTTCTCTGAGACGGCTCAAAGACCGCGGAGGTCAGCGGACCGGGAGCTACCGGAGAGGGTGTGTGTGCGTTGTGGGGTAACCTGATACGTGTGTGTGCAATGGTGTGGGTTTGCTTGGCAGCCTGATACGTGTGTGCGATGGCTGTTGCACGAGCTTGATGCTCTCCACATGGATGCTTGGTGCCGGGGATTCGTTTGCGACAATAAAACCTCGAGGAAAAAAGACTGCGTGTTTGTCACATGAATGAAGACATTATTGTCGTATGCTTTCGCGAGCGAGTTGTTTATTGGAGCGTGAAGTGGGCATAAGAGCGGCTGCGATCTTGCGCAAGTACGGTGTCACATAATAGCGCACACGAAACTCACGCAATGTCGGTACCTTACTCCTGCTATTTCGGATCCCACGTGCTTGCACACAATGATGCATGATTTTTATGCCGTTGTTTGAAAGTTAGAAAAACGTGTTGCAAGGCAACAAGACAACATTGGTGGAACGTTCCGCCCAAACCACCACCGGCAGCTTTTCCAAAAGGGGGAGGTGTGAACAACATCGATGGTGTTTGACCTTCGTTCGGTTGGTTGTTGGGTGTACAAACAAATGCGGTCTATCATGGTCCTGAAACCCCCGCTTCTGTGCGACTGCGGGCTTTTTCGCGGGCCCCGCCTTTTGTTGATGCATGCAGTTCGGGAGCAAGCCTGGAAGAAAAACAGGGCTATCTTCACAAGCAATCAAGCGACGAGGCGGCTACCTGGAGCGCCACTGATCCCTGGTTTGCTGAACTCCGACGTCGGTGGCGAGAAGAAATGAATCGACGTGCGCTTGCACTTGCTTGCTTTGTTCGTCCACTTTGCGAGCCGATGACACACAGTGGAGTCCAGCCTCAGAAGCTGGTGCCGAAGCGGGTGATGACCCCAGCTTTTAACGCCTGCTTCTGAGGCTGGACTTCGCCGTGTATCCTGGTCCGAAACCCCCGCTACACGATCTCGAGTTTGTAACCGACTCAGCCCGGGGGCAAGTCTGGAAGGAAAACGAGGCAATCGGCAAACAATCGAGCGACCTGGCGCGCAGCTGATCCCTGTCTCGCTGAAGATGACGTCGGTGAAGAGAAGAAACAAATCGACGTGCGCTTGCGCATTGGCTTGCTGTGTTCGCCCAGTATACGAGCAGATGATACACAGTAAAGTCCAGCCTCAGAAACTGGTGCCAAAGCGGGTGTGCCTGAGCCACACCCGAAAAAGCGCGTGGGACACTCCAGCTTCTGAGACTTGACGCCGCTGGGTGGTCTTTGGTGCACAATACTGGAAGGATAGAGAAACGAGCTCGTGTGGGGCAGCAGGACACCTTGTCCAGGTGGGTAGTGTCACCTCCCCGATGCGAGCTGATTGCCGGATGGATGCGGGCAACTGCACCTTTGTACCACCGATCTTCCAGGTTACGCGCAATCGGGGGTTTGAAACATGACGAATAATGGCAAAAGCCCGCACCCACGCGGCGTTGACTGTGGCTGCTCTTTGTAAGGGCTGCCTTGATGTTACTTTGATCAAACTCACACTAGCTGACTAGTGTGGATTGTCTCAGCCTTACTCCCCGTCTTCCTACGGCGGGTGTAAGTCGTTTCGTTGGCGCCCTGCGGGGCCTCTGTCCCTGTCAGGGAGGTTGTGGCACTTTTGCGGCGGATTTCGCCACAATCGTGGCAGCTGGCGGCGGCCAACCCCGGCCCGCGGCGACCGCAAACCCCGAACCGGAAGGCCCGTTGTTTTAACCGGCGTCAGGAGAAAGGGGCAAAAATTCGGGGACACCATGCCCTCCACCACGCGGCAGGGGGTCGGATTCCCAAGAATTTTTCCAGAAACTTGCCACAACTGCCACAAAACCTTTTTGCGGCGTTTTTTTTGCGGCGGATTTCAATCGTGGCAGCTGGCGGCGGCCAACCCCTGCCTGCGGCGACCGCAAACCCCGAACCGGAAGGCCCGTTGTTTTAACCGGCGTCGAGAGAAAGGGGCAAAGCCAGTAAATTGGCTTGATACGGAGATTCGGAGACCACGCGGCAGGGGTTGGAATCCCAAGAATCTCCAGGAAAATTGCCAACAACTGCCCCAAAAAAAACTTTTTTTAGGCGACTTTGTGGCGGATTTCGCCACCATCGTGGCAGCTGGCGGCGGCCAACCCCTGCCCGCGGCGACCGCAAACCCCGAACCTGAGGAGAGGTGTCTTTTCTGCCATGGGGAATCATTTTCTTGGAAAAGCGTTGAAAAAAACGCGTCTTCGGGAGATGCTTTGAGCTGCATTAGTGTCTAGATTTTCGTATGTCGCAACCAATGGTCACGGGCGCAAACAAATGGTGTTAGCCGAAGCTGGTGAAGCTTCGACGCCGAGATGAGGAGGGGGGATGGTGACGGGTGAGTTGCTTGGCTTGGCGACATGTCGCTCGTCGGAATGTCTCCGGCGACGGAAGGCCTGTACTCGACACGGAGTGGGGGGAGACTCCATCGGGAAAACATTGCGACACATGGCTAATTCACAGAGAGGGGCCGTTGCGCCCGTTTCGAGAGTGTCAGAGATCCGGGGTTTTAAAGTCTCCAAATGACCATTGTCGTGAAGGTTCCTTTGAGGTATCGTATACCGGTGGGCACAGATGAGCTCCATTCTAACTTCCAACTAAAACACGCCGCACCATGTAGACTAATGCAGAGCCGGCGGCCCGGGCAGTGCTGTCGGCAAGGGCACCATCGAGCGGCAGTAGCGAGAGGGGTCGGGACGACGGAGAAGCGGAAGGCGGAGCTGATAAGCCCCGCGGCAACAGCACCTCCGCCGAAGCAAACGAAGCGCGCCAACGTGGTGCTGGTGGTACTGGTGGTACTGGTGGTACTGGTGGTACTGGTGGTACTGGTGGTACTGGTGGTACTGGTGGTGCTGGTGGTGCTGGTGGTGCTGGTGCTTCCGAAAGCAGCTGAGGACGAGGAGCGAACCCCAATCTCGAGAGCGAAGACGAAGAAGCGACAATCAACCTCGGCGACACCACAGAAGACGACACGGTCATCGCCCAAGCGCCGCCGTAAGGAAGCAACTATCGACGCGCAACCGATGCACCTGGACGAGCAATCGAAGGAAAAGCGAGGTACCAAACGCGCGCCTGAGGCAGGGGTTGGCCGCCGCCAGCTGCCACGATTGAAATCCGCCGCAAAAAAAACGCCGCAAAAAGGTTTTGTGGCAGTTGTGGCAAGTTTCTGGAAAAATTCTTGGGAATCCGACCCCCTGCCGCGTGGTGGAGGGCATGGTGTCCCCGAATTTTTGCCCCTTTCTCCTGACGCCGGTTAAAACAACGGGCCTTCCGGTTCGGGGTTTGCGGTCGCCGCGGGCCGGGGTTGGCCGCCGCCAGCTGCCACGATTGTGGCGAAATCCGCCGCAAAAGTGCCACAACCTCCCTGACAGGGACAGAGGCCCCGCAGGGCGCCAACGAAACGACTTACACCCGCCGTAGGAAGACGGGGAGTAAGGCTGAGACAATCCACACTAGTCAGCTAGTGTGAGTTTGATCAAAGTAACAGAGCGCGACGATCTAGACGAGCTTAAGAGGCGAATGATGACACATCACGTGCGAAGAGATAACCGCGACGCCGGCGATGCAGATTATCGCCACAGATTCTTTGCATCCAGACCCTAACGGCGCGCCACGGTCTATCAGGAGGGGATGGACCGGCTTCCCCGGTCGGCGGTATCGGATTGCATCGGCGGCGGCAGGTCTCCGCAGCAGCTGTCGTCGTCGGACGACGCCTCGAAGTAGTCGGCGTCCGCGTTTTGGAGCACGTCCGACTTCGAGAGCCCGGCGCCCTTCGCCGCCGCCTTCGGCGGATGCACCGTCGCGAGGGACGACGGCGCGGCCAGCGGCGACTCGGGCGCGGCGTCCGTCGCCGGCTCCGAAGGAGACGCGCCGCCGCCGCAGTAGACGTGCGCGGGCAGGCAGTCCCGGGAAGGGAACTGCGCCGCCGGGTTCGACCGCACGCTCCGCAGAGACGCCAAGCGGGTCTGGTCCACCGGGGTCTGCGGCAGGGCGTCCAACCAGTACGTCGGGTCCATGTGGACGTCTGTCTGCGTGACTTGCTCCCTGGACCACTCGCGCGAAAAGCCGCGAGAGCCGCGGGGCGGCAGCATCATGTCGTACATCAGCTGCTTCTGCGACGTCCGAGTTCTGCCGACGCTCTCTCCTTCTCCGAAGGTGTGAGTGTGTGTGTTCCCCACTGCGTCGAACATTTGCGCGGCCGACGTAGTCACCACCGGTATGCAGCTCGCCATGCTACGACGGCCGTCAGACTCGACAGACCGCATGTCCGACGCCCGCCTGAACACCGGCACTGCTCTGTCCTCAGAATCCACGGGTCTCGCTGAGTGGCCATCACCAGACCCGCAAAGGCCAGCGACTGCTGGCGCGGCGCCCGCGTCCTCCGGCAACGCCGGCACTGACACGAAGGAGCATGTCGACGTTCCGTTGTTGTTGTTGTTGTTGTTGTCGCGGGTGGCTTCTTCCGCAGGTTCCGGAGAGGCGCGGGGGGCCAGCACCGCGTCGTACATCAGCTGCTTCTGCGACGTCCGAGTTCTGCCGACGCTCTCTCCTTCACCGGTGGTGTGAGCGTGCGTGTTCCCCAATGCGTCGAACATTTGCGCGGCCGACGTAGTCACCACCGGTATGCAGCTCGCCATGCTACGACGGCCGTCAGACTCAACAGACCGCATGTCCGACGCCCGCACTGCTCTGTCCTCAGAATCCGCTGAGTGGCCATCACCAAACCCGCAAAGGCCAGCGACTGCTGGCGCGGCGCCTTCGTCCTCCGGCAACGCCAGCACTGACACGAAGGAGCTTGTCGACGTTCCGTTGTTGTTGTTGTTGTCGCGGGTGGCTTCTTCCGCAGGTTCCGGAGAGGCGCGGGGCGGCAGCACCGCGTCGTGCGTCAGCTGCTTCTGCGACGTCCGAGTTCTGCCGACGCTCTCTCCTTCCCCGAAGGTGTGATACGTGCTCCCCATTGCGTCGAACATTTGCGCGGCCGACACAGCCAGCGGTATGCAGCTCACCAAGCTACGACGGCTGTCAGACTCAACGGACTGCATGTCCGACGCCCGCCTGAACACCGGCACTGCTCTGTCCTCAGAATCCACGGGTCTCGCGGAGAGACCGCCTTCGTCCTCAGGAAACGCCGGCACTGACACGAAGGAGCTTGCCGACGTTCCGTGGTTGTTCTTGCAGGCGGCTTTTTCCACAGACTCGTCTGCCTCGCTGTGGAGCGCACCCTGGCCCCCGTTGTTGGCGCCGGCTCGCTGTTCAACTGGCAGCGCGTTGCCAGATGCCTCGTTGCAAACTGCACTGCTGATATTCACGATAGGAGGGTAGCTGGTACTGTTGTCTTGTTGTATAGCTGGTCGCGCAGTGCCATATGCCTTGCTGCAAGGTGCGCTGCTGTGATTCACAGTAGGAGGGCGGCTGGTGTTGTTGTTCTGTTGTGCAGCTGGCCGCGCAATGCCAGATGCTTTCTTGCAGGGCGCGCTGCTGTGGTTCACAATAGGAGGGTAGTTGGTACTGGTGTTCTGTTGTACAGCTGGTTGCGCAGTGCCAGATGCCTTGCTGCAGGGTGCGCTGCTGTGGTTCACAGGAGGAGACTGGCTGGTGTTGGTGTTCTGTCGTGCAGCTGGCAGCGCAATGCCAGATGCCTTGTTGCAGGGTGCGCTGCTGTGGTTCACAATAGGAGGGTAGCTGGTACTGGTGTCCTGTTGTACAGCTGGTTGCGCAGTGCCAGGTGCCTTCTTGTTCTCGTCGTGGAAGGAAGTTGTTGCCGTCTCTTCTTCTGCGTCTCGTGCCGCAGCTGCTGTCGTGGGTGCGCCTGCGGCAGCGGCGCAGGCGGGGGTGCTGCTGTTAGCGTCTGCTGCGGGCACGCAGACGTCGACGTTTTCCTGTGCGCAGATTCCAACGGACGAGCATGCAGCCGAGACAGAGGTAGATGCTGTTCGAGGTCGTGTGTCGTTTTCATCACGGAGGGATGTTGCTGCCTTCTCTTCTTCTGCGTCCCGTGCCGCAGCTGCTGTCGTGGGTACGCCTGCGGCAGCGGCGCAGGCGGGGGTGCTGCTGCTACCGTCTGCTGCCGGCGCACAGACGGCGTGGGCCGCGCTTTCCTCTGCACAGATTCCAACGGCTGGTCGGGGCGTGTTGTCGTGGAAGGAAGTTGTCGTGTTCTCTTCTTCTGCGTCCCGTGCTGCAGCTGCTGTCGTGGGTACGCCTGCAGCAGCGGCGGCGCAGGGGTTGTTCACTCGCGTCGTGCTTTCGCAGCCGGCGGTGCTGTTTCCCGTCGGTTCTGCCGCGTGAGCACGCGCAACTGCCACCGGCACGCAGGCGGCGTGGGCCACGCTTGCTCGGGGTTTGTTGCTGTCATCGCGGAAGGATGATGTTGCCTTCTCTTCTTCTGCGTCTCGCGTCGTGGCCACGCCCACATCATCTGCAGCGTTCACTCGAGCCTCTTCTTCTGCGTCTCGCGTCGTGGCCACGCCCACATCATCTGCAGCGTTAACTCGAGTCTCTTCTTCTGCGTCTCGCGTCGTGGCCACGCCCACATCAGCTGCAGCGTTCACTCGAGCCTCTTCTTCTGCGTCTCGCGTCGTGGCCACGCCCACATCAGCTGCAGCGTTCACTCGAGCCTCTTCTTCTGCGTCTCGCGTCGTGGCCACGCCCACATCAGCTGCAGCGTTCACTCGAGCCTCTTCTTCTGCGTCTCGCGTCGTGGCCACGCCCACATCAGCTGCAGCGTTCACTCGAGTCGTGCTTTCTTCGCAGTCGGAGGTGTTGCTTCCTGTCGGTTCTGCCGCGTGAGCACGCGCAACTGCCACCAGCACGCAGGCGGCGTGGGCCGCGCCTTCCTGTGCACAGACTCCGACGGACGAGCACGCAGCCGAGACAGGGGTAGCTGCTGTTCGGAGCGTGTTGGTTTCATCACGGAAGGAAGCTGTGACCTTCTCTTCTTCTGCGCCTCGTGCCGCAGCTGTTGCCGCGGGCGCTGCAGCAGCGGTGGTGTCAGTGTCCTCCGAAGGCCCGCTCCGGCCCTGCTTCGACCTCCTCCCGTGCTTCGTGTCTCCTGCTTCCCGCCAGTTCGCGCCGCCCTCGCTCGCGTCGTCGTCCTTCGTCGACGCGCACGCGCCCATCGGGCGGCGAATGCCTCTCTTTCTGGACGGCTTCGAGTTTTTTTTAGGGACGTGCTTTTTTATTTTATTTTTTTATGTGCCTACTTTTCTCTTCTCTCCACCCCCCTGGCGCGAATGGTGTAAAAAATAGCTATTTTCTATCTTTTCTTTTGGTAAAAGAAGGGGCCGTTTTGTCCCGAGGGCGACGGTCTTCTTTTTCGGAAATTTTCCGGGGGATTGTTGGGTGGGGTCCCCAAGAAAGAAAACTCTTGTTGGGTGGGGTTAAGAAAGAAAACTCTGGCGGTGCTGCAGTCTTTGCGCCGGTCGAAGCGACCGAAGCATGACACAACGCGTGCAAAGAGGTAGTCTGTAGCGGCTTGTGCGGTCTATCGTCACAAATTGTTGCTGCATAACAAGTTCAAACGACGCATACTACTGCTGCGTGCGTATAGGAACCTGCCATAAGGCTGGCTCCTCAGTGCGTTGTGCCCGTCGGTCCATTCGGACTCGCATAGACCCGGTGCTGGAGACACGGGATCTGGATGTGAATCCGCTAACCATTGCTGCTGGTAGCCGTTCTCATCGAGAGGCTGGATAACACTCTGCCGCTGTGCAAAAAAGACTTTGCCGCTTCTCGCTTGCGTCTGTTCAGCACGGGCCTTTTCGCGGTCTGAAACCCCCACTGCTTGCTGCTGTAGAAAGAATTCGCTTTTCGGTGTCAGATTGGCCTCAACTCGGTCCCACACACGAGACGATCTTGTGGCCTACCCCTCCACTTACGCGCTCACACAATTGCACTGCAACGTGCTGTCAAGAAAAAGAAAGGCGTGGCACAGACTTGCTGAGAACTTCTCCTATTTGTCACTTTCCGAGCAGTGAACCGTGCGGCGGACACCGCAAAAAATACTCGAGGGGCTGCCTTGTGCTTACTTCGAAGGAGGGAGAAAACAATACAACTACAAAGTGGGGCTTTTTTTGTTGAACGCTTACGCCCGCCACTGAACCCAGATTCACCTGTGTTTCGTGTGGGCTACAGCACATTTACCTCCTTTGATCTTTTGCAGCTGGCAGCCTCCTCAAGTATTTCCTACAAAGCAGGTGCTTATACAAAAGAAAAGCACGCAGGGCAAGAGGCGGGCGACGAACGGCCAAACGGGCGGGCGTTGAGGAGGGGGCCTCGCAACAGCGTTCAGAACGCAAGCTCGCTACAACGATCCCGTACTGCTATGGAGGGCGTGAATCGTTTCGTCGGAGGCGCAGAGCAGGGCCGAGGCTACGGACGTTTGTATGGCATGTTTGGGCAGAGATGCCCCAAACATGGCACTCATGAAGGAAAATCAAAAATACCGAGCGATCGGAGGCGCAGAGCAGGGCCGAGGCTATGAACGTTTGTATGGCATGTTTGGGGCAGAGATGCCCCAAACATGGCACTCATGAAGGAAAATCAAAAATTCCGAGCAATCGGAGGCGAAACAACTGTTCCCGTCGGCTCAACTGCGGGTGGCATCAATTGCTCTTATCGGTGGATGTCTTGGCTCTGGGAACGATGAAGACCGCGGCCAGACGCGATAGTCAATGGGAATTGCAGAAGCATGAGACTCATCAGGTCGTCGAACATTAGCGGGCTGGGTTCGCCCATGCTCATCAGCAGTTGAGTGTCGCTTGGCTTGATTTGGCTTCGAGGCGTCTAATTCGAAAGGGTACTAGACACCCACCTGCTTCAACATTTTGTCCATGAGACGAGCGACGACGAGTGTCTGTAGAGGGTCTGTTCGCCGGCACATTGTACATGAACACCTGACTTCCATCGAAGTCACAGCAGGTGTTTGGTTTGGCTTCAAGGCGTCTCATTCGAAAGGGTACTTGACACCCACCTGCTTCAACATTTTGTCCATGACGCGCGCGACGACGAGAGTGTCGCTGTGGGTCATCAGCGGGTGCTCCTTGAGTCCTTTGCTGAGGGCCTGCTCGACGGCCCGCACCTCGTACATGAACCCTTGGCTCCCGTTGAAGTTGTACCCGGGGGCTCGCTTCGTGCTGTCGGGCGGGTCTAATGGGTCGTAGACCGTCTCGGACTGTTCGGTCTCGTGCTTCGTGATCACGAGCGTCTCGGGCGCGTGGAACGGCTTCGGCAGCGAGAGGCTGCCTTTGGTCCCGCAAAGTGTCGCCGTGTTGGGCAGCGCGGCGTCGAACGTGATGTTGGCCGCCGCGAACGACTTCCCACCCCAGGACAGCTGCGCGCTCACGCGCGAGTCGTCGTCGCATGCACGTGTCTTTTAGTCCCTGACACGAGCGACGAGAGCGTCGCTGTCGGTCATAAGCGGGTGCTCTGTAGAGGGTCTGCTCGCCGGCACCTCGTACAGGAACACCTGACTTCCATCGAGGTCACAGCAGGTGTTTGGTTTGGCTTCAAGGCGTCTCATTCGAAAGGGTACTTGACACCCACCTGCTTCAACATTTTGTCCATGACGCGCGCGACGACGAGAGTGTCGCTGTGGGTCATCAGCGGGTGCTCCTTGAGTCCTTCGCTGAGGGCCTGCTCGACGGCCCGCACCTCGTACATGAACCCTTGGCTCCCGTTGAAGTTGTACCCGGGGGCTCGCTTCGTGCTGTCGGGCGGGTCTAATGGGTCGTAGACCGTCTCGGACTGTTCGGTCTCGTGCTTCGTGATCACGAGCGTCTCGGGCGCGTGGAACGGCTTCGGCAGCGAGAGGCTGCCTTTGGTCCCGCAAAGTGTCGCCGTGTTGGGCAGCGCGGCGTCGAACGTGATGTTGGCCGCCGCGAACGACTTCCCGCCCCAGGACAGCTGCGCGCTCACGCGCGAGTCGACTCCCGTGTCCGAAAGTGTGCCGATTGCGTGCACAGTGTCGGGCTCACCCAGGAACATAGTCAGCCACGCCACGGCATACACACCGATGTCCAGCACTGCTCCACCTGCCAGCTCCGGTCTGTACAGCCTTGGGTTCGCACGGGCGGCATCCGCTTTGAACCCGAAGCTCGCGTTGAGCATGACCGCCTCTCCGACGCTGCCGGCGCGGTATTCTTCGAGGGCTCGTCGGGTCGCGGGGAAAAAGCGGGTCCACATCCCTTCCATCAAAAACACGCCCTTGCGCCGCGCTGCTGCCGTGCACTCCTCCGCCTGCCGCAGCGTCGCGCAGAGCGGCTTCTCGCAGACGATGTTGCGGCCGGCGGCCACGCACAGCAGGATGTTGTCCCGGTGGAGGTTGTGCGGGGTTGCGATGTAGATGACGTCGCATTCGTCGTCCCGCGCAAGTTCCTCGTAGCTCGCGTACCACTTCTCGAAGCCGAGCTTCTGCGCGAACTTCTCAGCCGACTCCGCTGACCGCGAAGCGCAGGCGTGTAGCGTCTGTATGAGTGGGTGGAGGGGGTGAAGGGCGAGAATAGGGGGACTAAGTTAGGACTTTATGGTGTTAACGTTCGCTTGAGATTCCGGAATGTTAGTCTTCTCCGTTGGGGGAGAGGATTTTTACTATAGCGGACTTTTTTCCCACGAAAATGGGGGGGGGGGGGAGGGACCTACCCACCCCAGGCCCTAAAAACGTCTCTATACGCTGGTTGACAGCTGCACCATCAACACAGCGTGTCCGACTCGTCGATACCGGCTCCTGATGACTCGCGGCGGCACCTGCCGAGCTGCCACGACTTGATCGACGCACTTTCCAAAAAATTCCAAATCCTCGAAATTTTGGCTATTTGTACTTATCCATTTCCCAAAGAATTCCTGAGTCCAAAAACTGTTTTCCAGGCGAGTCCCCTGGGAAACCGACTTAGAGATTTTCGGACAACTTGCACCAAGAGAATCTTGGTGCAAGTTCCGAGCTGGCCGACGGTAGTGGACGGAGTTTCCGAGCTACCGGACGGTGGCGGACGGAGTATCCGAGCGAGCGGACGGTGGCGGACGGAGTATCCGAGCTAGCGGACGGTAGCGGACGGAGTTTCCGAGCTAGCGGACGGTAGCGGACGGAGTTTAGCGAGACGGTGGCGGACGGAGTTTCCGAGCTAGCGGACGGTAGCGGACGGAGTATCCGAGCGAGCGGACGGTAGCGGACGGAGTATCCGAGCTAGCGGACGGTAGCGGACGGAGTATCCGAGCTAGCGGACGGTAGCGGACGGAGTATCCGAGCTAGCGGACGGTAGCGGACGGAGTATCCGAGCGAGCGGACGGTAGCGGACGGAGTATCCGAGCTAGCGGACGGTAGCGGACGGAGTATCCGAGCGAGCGGACGGTAGCGGACGGAGTATCCGAGCTAGCGGACGGTAGCGGACGGAGTATCGAGCGAGCGGAGGTAGCGGACGGAGTATCCGAGCTAGCGGACGGTAGCGGACGGAGTATCCGAGCTAGCGGACGTAGCGGACGGAGTATCCGAGCTAGCGGACGGTAGCGGACGGAGTATCCGAGCTAGCGGACGGTAGCGGACGGAGTATCCGAGCTAGCGGACGGTAGCGGACGGAGTATCCGAGCTAGCGGACGGTAGCGGACGGAGTATCCGAGCGAGCGGACGGTAGCGGACGGAGTATCCGAGCTAGCGGACGGTAGCGGACGGAGTATCCGAGCTAGCGGACGGTAGCGGACGGAGTATCCGAGCTAGCGGACGGTAGCGGACGGAGTATCCGAGCTAGCGGACGGTAGCGGACGGAGTATCCGAGCTAGCGGACGGTAGCGGACGGAGTATCCGAGCTAGCGGACGGTAGCGGACGGAGTATCCGAGCGAGCGGACGGTAGCGGACGGAGTATCCGAGCGAGCGGACGGTAGCGGACGGAGTATCCGAGCTAGCGGACGGTAGCGGACGGAGTTATCCGAGCTAGCGGACGGTAGCGGACGGAGTATCCGAGCGAGCGGACGGTAGCGGACGGAGTATCCGAGCGAGCGGACGGTAGCGGACGGAGTATCCGAGCTGAGCGGACGGTAGCGGACGGAGTATCCGAGCTAGCGGACGGTAGCGGACGGAGTATCCGAGCTAGCGGACGGTAGCGGACGGAGTATCCGAGCTAGCGGACGGTAGCGGACGGAGTATCCGAGCTAGCGGACGGTAGCGGACGGAGTATCCGAGCTAGCGGACGGTAGCGGACGGAGTATCCGAGCTAGCGGACGGTAGCGGACGGAGTATCCGAGCTAGCGGACGGTAGCGGACGGAGTATTCCGAGCTAGCGGACGGTAGCGGACGGAGTATCCGAGCGAGCGGACGGTAGCGGACGGAGTATCCGAGCTAGCGGACGGTAGCGGACGGAGTATCCGAGCGAGCGGACGGTAGCGGACGGAGTATCCGAGCTAGCGGACGGTAGCGGACGGAGTATCCGAGCGAGCGGACGGTAGCGGACGGAGTTTCCGAGCTAGCGGACGGTAGCGGACGGAGTATCCGAGCTAGCGGACGGTAGCGGACGGAGTATCCGAGCTAGCGGACGGTAGCGGACGGAGTATCCGAGCTAGCGGACGGTAGCGGACGGAGTATCCGAGCGAGCGGACGGTAGCGGACGGAGTATCCGAGCTAGCGGACGGTGGCGGACGGAGTATCCGAGCTAGCGGACGGTAGCGGACGGAGTATCCGAGCTAGCGGACGGTGGCGGACGGAGTATCCGAGCTAGCGGACGGTAGCGGACGGAGTATCCGAGCTAGCGGACGGTAGCGGACGGAGTATCCGAGCTAGCGGACGGTGGCGGACGGAGTATCCGAGCTAGCGGACGGTAGCGGACGGAGTATCCGAGCTAGCGGACGGTAGCGGACGGAGTATCCGAGCTAGCGGACGGTAGCGGACGGAGTTTCTGCTCTTCGTATTGTCTGACGAGAACTGCCTAGAAGAAAGGGAGAAGTAAGAACACGTCTTTGTAACTGATATCACTAGCGCAAGGGAATGTTGAGTGACTGCCTTAACCCGGGGAAACGAGCTTGGGCGAGGTCACCTGCGGACGGTAGCGGACGGAGTATCCGAGCGAGCGGACGGTAGCGGACGGAGTATCCGAGCTAGCGGACGGTAGCGGACGGAGTATCCGAGCGAGCGGACGGTAGCGGACGGAGTATCCGAGCGAGCGGACGGTGGCGGACGGAGTATCCGAGCTAGCGGACGGTAGCGGACGGAGTTTCCGAGCGAGCGGACGGTAGCGGACGGAGTTTCCGACCGAGCGGACGGTAGCGGACGGAGTATCCGAGCTAGCGGACGGTAGCGGACGGAGTATCCGAGCGAGCGGACGGTAGCGGACGGAGTATCCGAGCGAGCGGACGGTAGCGGACGGAGTATCCGAGCTAGCGGACGGTAGCGGACGGAGTATCCGAGCTAGCGGACGGTAGCGGACGGAGTTCCGAGCGAGCGGACGGTAGCGGACGGAGTATCCGAGCGAGCGGACGGTAGCGGACGGAGTATCCGAGCTAGCGGACGGTAGCGGACGGAGTATCCGAGCTAGCGGACGGTGGCGGACGGAGTATCCGAGCTAGCGGACGGTAGCGGACGGAGTATCCGAGCGAGCGGACGGTAGCGGACGGAGTTCCGAGCTAGCGGACGGTGGCGGACGGAGTATCCGAGCTAGCGGACGGTAGCGGACGGAGTATCCGAGCTAGCGGACGGTAGCGGACGGAGTATCCGAGCTAGCGGACGGTAGCGGACGGAGTATCCGAGCGAGCGGACGGTGGCGGACGGAGTTTCCGAGCGAGCGGACGGTAGCGGACGGAGTATCCGAGCTAGCGGACGGTGGCGGACGGAGTATCCGAGCTAGCGGACGGTAGCGGACGGAGTATCCGAGCTAGCGGAGGAGTGCACGGGTGCAGCTGCTTACAGTAACCCAGCTGCGGACGCTCGCAAGCAAGGCAGTCCCACCCGTCCCCCTGCCTTCGGCGACCAGTGCGGCAAAGGGGCTCCTCGTCTCATCTGTGCTTGCCGCATGGGACCGGGTTCATGGACTTCTGGAAGAGGTGGAAACCGGAAAGTCTCACCGCTACCATGTGCCTACCAGTAGCCAGCAGGTGGACGAAGAAAGTGAGTAGGCCCTGGCTCCAGTCCCAATCCTGCAACTTCGTGTTCTGTATGCTCGTCAGTTTTCCGTTCATTCCGCACCGCCAGTCCTTGGCTGAAACAAGTGATTTAAGTACTAGGGTTCTACATCAAGACCGTCACCAGAATACCGTGTAACCGCTGGTTCTGTTTTCCTTTGTCGTCGTGGCCTACTCGTAGGGTTGTTTCTCTATTTCTTCTGCTGAAATCCGGGTGAACACGCACCAGGAGGTCGTTGCGGCGGATTCCGATACCCTAACCAGCTAGTCTTTCTATCGTTCTGCCAGTTGCTAAGTTGCAGAGCTTGGATTTGTGTGTTTCTTCTTACCCTCTTGGTTCAGCACAAGCAATCCGTGTTATTGAACTGAGTCGGAGCTGCGGACCCAGACGGACATAGTCGGACACCTCAGGGCTATTGCAGTTGGTATACGGACAGCTATAGAAAACAGTGCAGCATTGTAAGGAAGTACACAACACCAGGTACCAGTGGGCGTGAACGTGGGGGAAGTAACGAACCATCGATAGCAGCGAGGGGTGCCTTTTACGTGCCGTTTACGAGCTACCGGGCACAATGAGATAAAGCTTTTTGAATCGAAAGCCGGGCCCAGCTACTCTCAGTGTGTGAGTGGGTTCACCACCTAAATCGGGGGGGGGGGGGGAGGGACCTACCCACCTCTGAGCCAAATTTGCGGGAAGAAATTCCGCGATAGTAATAATCCTCTCCCCCGTTGTCAAATGGGTTATTTTAGAGCAAGTATATACTATCTAGCGGGACTGTTGAATTTCTGAGGTTGGATTGACGAAATCTGGCGAATCGGAGATTCCCCGGTGCCAGTGATTGTGTATCGTGTCGGGCCTAGATCAATGCACTCCTCCGCCTGCCGCAGAGTCGCGCAGAGCGGCTTCTCGCAGACGACGCTGCGGCAATACGTGCTCGGGATGACGTGCGCAACATTGTGCCGCATCTGTTCCGTGTTTCGGCTTTTTCCTTCAGAACGGTCGCTCCACAGCGCGCGCTGAGTAGATGTTTCTTCAGAGACCCTCAGGTACTCTGAAGGCTTGAGCGTGTCTTAGGCTGGAGAAGCTAGCTAGTAAGTTGAACCCGCAGTATGGGGAGTCGAACGATGCCCTGTGATAAGAAGGTTGGAGAAGCTAGCTAAACGATGCCATGTGATAAGAAAGGTTGGAGAAGCTAGATAGTAAGTTGAACCCGTAATATGGGGAGTCGAACGATGCTATGTGATAAGAAAGGTTGAAGGTGTTCACAACGCGACATACCCCGCCAGCTGCTTTGATGGCTAATGAGAAATCGTTGGCGATCGCCCCCGTCGATAGAACCCCCCACTTCATCGTGAAGAGAAACTGCTGGCTCTTCTTCTCCTTTCCCACCACCCAACCTTCCCTTCCTGTTATGGCTACAGTCGGCGCGACGGCAAGAATGTTGAAGTATGGCTAAAGATAAAGTGGTGTCACCTGAGGGGGGGTAATCTCAGGGCCGCCCATGTGATAAATCCGTTAAGCATTGGGAACTTTTAAGTACACGGACCACACGGATCTGCATGCCGTTAAGCAGCGGCTGCCGGCTAATCTCGGTACACGTTTTATATGTAGTTGGTTATCATGAATAGAATACGTTTTAGAAAGAGTAGCGTTGGCACTCTTACAATGTATTGAGCTGAACGACACACAAGAACGACTCACATGGTAGCGTTTTCTTGTTGCGTTAGTGGAGAGTCATTTGCATGCAAATGAGTACCACACTATGCCAGCTTTTCGCTACGTGACTTCAGAAGGGTCACTCTTTCCGTGCTATCGGCGCGGTGCCAACTCAAGTCGGTTGCAACAATCGGAGCCTTCGCTTTCCCGTTTGCGCCGACAGGCACGCCGAGATGCGGAGGACGCGAGAACTCACATGGTAGCCGGTGGGGTGCCATTTGTAGCAACCCACACGGTTGCGGGTTCCCTTCCCGAAAGAAATGCGTAGTTTTGTTCTATTGTTTTTACTTGTTACTTGTTAGTTGTCGACAACTTGCTTTGTGTTGAGGTCTTTTTGGTAGGCTCGGACTCTTTACCCACGCACACAGGGCGGAGACTGGTGTGCATGTCCATGCGTTGTCACGGCCTGAAGCATGGAGGTTGCATCTTGGAAGCACAAGTATAGGCATGAGGAGCTGGGTTCACCGTTTCCTGCCTTCCACTACAACAAGTAGCACAGCAAGTGCACCATAGCACGCCCGCCGAGTAGAACTTGCGATGCTCTCCTTATTTGGTGGAGTCAGCCGATATTCCATGCGCTATTCTATGGTCATCGTGCCGGAGTAGGCGGCAGGCAGTCTCCCTGGTAAAGATCGCCGACACTTCGTGCTTGTATCTTCGACCTGTGGATCTGCCAATGATCACCCGCTCACATACCTCCTGGGCCAATGCAAACCAATGCCCTTGTGGGTACTTGCACACCAAGTATTTGGTGAAAAGAGATGCGTGGTTTTGCTGTTGTGTGAAAAAAGGACCGGAAGGAGAGAGAAACCTTCGGCGCAGTTTGCAACAACGTTTCTTTTTGGTTCTAACACGGCAAAATAGACCGAAAATGGTGGACAAAATGAGACTACTCACACAAAAGAGGAATGTACAACGTTCAACGGAAGGCCTACGAGAGGGCCTCGTCGTAGCGTAAGAGAGGGTAGGCTAGGAAGGCTTTGCATTGAATGTCGACCTAAGCCGCATAGGCGTCCGTCCAGAAACTCGTGCGACGATGGCGGTCTGTCGCTGGATACGTGCCGCGATCGAAGGAAACGGTGCCGGGGTCGAGGGTTGCTTCCGCATCGTGGCTCAGAGCCGATGAGAAGAAGTCGTGGTGCTGGAGCGAGAAAGAGTTAGAATCGGCTGCGCAAATGAACTCTTCTGAGGCTCTCATTATCACTTCGAAAGATTTGCCAGCTTAGTGTCAGCGCTACGTGGGGAGCCAAGTGCGGCCTAAGTCGCATAGGCGCCCCTGTCCAGAAACTCGTGCGACGGCGGTCGGTCGAAGGTTGTCGCTGGATACGTGCCGCGATCGAAGGAAACGGTGCCGGGGTCGAGGGTTGCTTCCGCATCGTGGCTCAGAGCCGAGACGTCGTACGCCGAGTTCGGAGAATAGTCATTCTCGGGCGAATCGACGACGCCCGCCTCACCTTCGGGCACGTGAGAAGAAGTCGTGGTGATCTTGCGGTGCAGGCTGCGTTGTTCGGGCGTCGACACAACGGACGGAGTTCCTCGAAGCCGGTTGTCGCTCCAGATGCCTCGTCCCGACAGGGCCGCCGCACTGTATTCACGGAGGCGGACGTTGCTCGATGTGCGAACAGACGAGCTTGCACAGTCCCTGCCCGATGCAGCCGACGCCTTCTCCCCACGAGACTGGAGCAATAGTTGCTCAGCTCCCCCGAACGGCGGTTCCACCGTGCCACCCTGCATGCCGAGGCGGTTGCTGCTCGACGTGCGAACGGAGCTCGCGCCGTCCCTGGCAGACGCAGCCGACGCCTTCCCCCCACGAGACTGGTGCGATACTTGTTCAGCTCCTTCGAACGGAGGTTCCACCGTGCCACCCTGCATGCCGAGGCGGTTGCTGCTCGATGTGCGAACGGAGCTCGCGCCGTCCCTGGCAGACGCAGCCAACGCCTTCCCCCCACGAGACTGGTGCGATACTTGTTCAGCTCCTTCGAACGGAGGTTCCACCGTGCCACCCTGCATGCCGAGGCGGTTGCTGCTCGATGTGCGAACGGAGCTCGCGCCGTCCCTGGCAGACGCAGCCAACGCCTTCCCCCCACGAGACTGGTGCGATACTTGTTCAGCTCCTTCGAACGGAGGTTCCACCGTGCCACCCTGCATGCCGAGGCGGTTGCTGCTCGACGTGCGAACGGAGCTCGCGCCGTCCCTGGCAGACGCAGCCGGTGCTTTTTGCCCAGCTTCCTGAAACGGCGGCTCCGCCGCGCCACCCTGCATGCCGAGGCGGTTGCTGCTCGATGTGCGAACAGAGCTCGCGCCGTCCCTGGCAGACGCAGCCGACGCCTTCCCCCCACGAGACTGGTGCGATACTTGTTCAGCTCCTTCGAACGGAGGTTCCACCGTGCCACCCTGCATGCCGAGGCGGTTGCTGCTCGACGAGCGAAATGACGAGTTCGCACCGTCCTGCCCTTGCAACCCGACGGGGAGGAAGAGCTTCTCGGTCGCTCCGTCGGACGCCGCTTCATCCGGGGCACTCAACCTCCAAGGCGCAACTTCGCCGCCGAGAGACTGCGCAGCCGCCGGCGGGGCGGCGGAAAAGCTGGCGGAGGAGGCAGCCGAAGAGCGGCGGTCTGCCGCCGCCGATGCCGCTCCCGCGCTGGCTGGCCACCCTTTGCCCGACCCAGGGGTTGCGGCAGAGCTGCGGGCCGAGCCCCCGACCCCTCCTCCACCTCCTCCTCCACTGGCGGTCGGAAGGAAGGGCGACTCGGGCGATGGTCGGAGAACGCCATGGGGCCCTCCGCGGCCCAGCATCGCGGCGGAGCTGCAGACGGAGCCTCCCGCCCGTCCTCCTCCTCCACTGGCGGTCGGAAGGAAGGGCGACTCGGGCGACGGTCGGAGAACGCCAGGGGGGCCTCCGCGGCCCAGCATCGCGGCGAAGCCTCCCGCCGCACCCCCTCCTCTTTCACTTCCGCCTTCTTCTCCTCCGGCGATAAGGAAAGGCGACTCGGGCAACGGTCGGAGGCCACCAGAGGATCCTCGGCCCGGCACCGCGGCGAAGCCTCCTCCTCCTTCTTCTCCCCGGGCGAACGGAAGAGAAGCCCCGCGGCCCGGCGCCGCGGCGGGGCCGCAGCTGCCGCCAGCGGGCTCTCCGCCCGCGCCCCGGCGAGGCGACGGGAGCGTGCGGTACACAGCGGCGTGCGCGGGGGGGCGGCCGCCACCGCCACCACCGCTACGGTCCCCGCGGGTGTCGCCGGACTCGAAGACAGGAGACCCCGGGGACAGCCCCGCGACGTGCACCGGGGGCCGCAACGGCAGCATGCGGGCGCGGGCGGCGTGGGGGAAAGGGTCGTGGTGGTGGGAGTGGTGATGGTGGTGGTGGTAGGGGGCTCCGCGGACCCTTGCCAGGTCGGTCCGGGAGGCGTCCCAGCAGTCCGGCAGCGCCGCTTCGGGCGCCGACGGCGGCGACTCGGGAGGCGACGGCGCCGAGACCAGCAGCCCGTAGCCCCCCGCCGCCCGCGCGTGGACCAGCGTCTGCGGCTGCTGCTGCGACTGCTGCTGCGACTGCTGCTGCGACTGCTGCTGCGACTGCTGCGACTGCTGCAGCTGCTGCAGCTGCTGCAGCTGGGACGACGGCCGGCGGGCGGCGCTGCCCCCGTCGAAGGACGGGGGTTCGGCGGCGGCGGCGGCGTCGCTGGCGGAGACGCTCGCCTTCGAAAACCGGCGCTCCGGCGGGGGGGGAGCGGAGCCGTGCGCGCTGTCGGCGGCGGGATCAGGCTCGGATAGGAGGCGGGGCGGCGGGCGCGAGCCGGCGGCGCCGACGTCGACGAAGTTGAGGCGGAGGTTCACTTTTATAGGCTGCCCGCGCTTGTTGCTGCTGCTGCTGCCAAGTAGCTGGTGCGCGTCGCGCAGCTGGCGGAGCTGGTCGCAGAGGACGTGCGCGGCGGCTGCCGGCTGCCCTCCGCCGTAGGAGGGCAGCGGCGGCGCCGGCGGCGGCGGGTCGGCGCCGTCGTCGGAGTCGACGCACCCGGAGCCGGCCTGCACGTTCTGGCAGCGCGTGCGCTGCTCCTCGCGGGCGTTCCGCCGTTCGAAATCGCGGATGGCCCGCTCTGCCTTCTGCCGGGCGGGGTCCTGCCCCCGCGCATACGGCAACGGGTCCTGTGTGGGTTTGTGTGTGTGTGTTGCGGACCTGTTTTAACGCGGTGCCTCCCTTCACGGAAGTACGACCACGCTGTGTGATAGATCTCAGTTGTGGGTAACCCCTGCGCGGAATATAGCCCGTTTTTCCGTCCTTTTTTGAGTGAAAGTTCGCTTATCTTAGGTAACTGCCGAGGCTCCTGCCGCCCGCTCGTGATGATTGCCCAATGCGCGGTGCTTCGTCTGGCACGGGCGTTTTGCCTCGTGGTTTTCATGTTGCTGGTCACAGCATCTTCCCGGGAGCAGCCGTTTTCTCTTACACGATGCGCCGCGGGGTGTGCGTGTGTGAGTGTGTATGTCTGTGTTTAAGTTCATGGCGCTTCACGTGGATAACGTCAGAAGCATAGTGTAGTAAGCCCCACTTGTCACTTTCATTATCCGGCGTTGAGTTTCCGACACGCTGCTTTTGGGGGTTTTGTGACTTCTCTCCGAAATTAAAAAGCTAAAAATTCCAAAAAAAAAAAAGTTAAGCATTTTCACCGAAGGTTCCAACCCCCGAAAATCTCTTTCCACCCCCGGAAAATCTCTTTCCACCCCCGGGAAATCTCTTTCCACCCCCCAGAAAATCTCCTTCTGCCCCCGGGGGAAATCTCTTTCTACCCCCGGAGCTGTTTTTTACCCCCCGAAAATCTCTTTCCACCCCCGGAAAATCTCTTTTTAACCCGGGGGTAAAAAGTCTCGGCCGGGGGTGGAAAGAATCTTACGGGGGAAAATCTTAGTTTCGTGTTCAGGCGCTACTTGCCTCTCATGTGTTTGATGCTAGCATCAAGTCTTCTTCGCGGAATGCAGAGTCTTATTTTCTAGCGTTATTTATGTTCTTTTCTTTCTTTCGTTGTCGACAACTTCTTTTTTCTCCTTCTACCTTTAGCCATACTTCAACCTTCTTTACCATGGTTTTTTTGGACTTTCTGGTGCAGTAGAGTAGTTCTTCTTTCTCTATGCCGCCCACGTCGATGTTCGTTTAGCATTGAGTTCTTTTAAGTACATGAACCACATGGATTAGCATGCACCGTTTAGCATTGAGTTCTTTTAGCGTTATTTGTGGATTAGAAGGTCGGTATTTTAAAGTCTCCGGTTGACCGTAGAGGCTTGGGTATGGCGGGGGGTTGAGAAAAGTGAAAGAGTGCGACTCGTTTCGGGTGTTGTGTCACTTTGTTGTGAAACCTTGTGAAGTCCCCTAACGCGTTTAGAGGGTGCTTGGGTTTGGGTAGGGTGTGGTCGTTCTGCTGCGGCGTGAAAAGCCAGGAAGTTTCGACGCTAATCTTCGACTCTTGATTAAGTTCACCGGGTTGCGTGCTCGTCAGGAAGATCCCGGTGCCTGGCTTTTCTTCTGGGTGGTTTCGTGTTGATCGGCGGCTGTGTGTTACGAGGCACGGATTAGGGGATGGAAAAAGGAAAAAGAAATGGGGGAGAAAAAGAAGGGGGGGAGAGGGGGAGAGGGGAAGTTGGGGTTTTGAGGGTTGTCCTCGGGGTACGGGGGGGGTGGTTGGAGGGTTTGAGTGACAGAGGTTACGCTTGCGCTGTTCGCATGAAGGCTCGTTGGCTCGAAGAAGTGGAAGTAGCGTAGGTTATTGTTCGATGTTATTCTTACAGTCGGAAGATGTGATAAAAAAATTTATTTTAAAAAGGTTTAAGTACATGAACCACATGGATTAGCATGCACTGTTCGTTTAGCAGCGGCTGCCGAATCATGCCGTGGCACCGTCCCTTTGTGTAGGGGGGTTTCAAAGTGTGTTGTGGCTCGTAACCAACCGCCACGGGGCACTACTTCCACCAGGTGAAAGTGGTTACGCTTTCTCGAGAGAGATGATGTAGCCATTCGTTGTGAATCTTCTGGCACATTCCTCCCATGAGAGTACGAATACCTGCTGGTCGTCGAAGCACACCCATTCGTCATTTTCCTTTAGCACGGTATAGTAATGACTGCCGTCGCTCTTCCGGTGTGGATGATGAAGCCATTTACCGTGTAAGAGAGGGGGGGGAAAATCTTAGTTTAATGTTTAGGCAGAACACTGCCTCTCATGCATGGTTGATGCTAGCATCAAGTCTTCTTCGAGGAAGATGTCGTCTAGGAAAGGGATGCAAAATAGAAAAGTTGTAAAGAGGGGAGTGTACGGCTCCCAAAGTGGGGACTGAAACCTTGAGGGACTAGCCCCCTGTGTTTTTTTCACCGCGGTGTTGTGTGCACCTCGTTCTTCGTCTCGTGTTTCGCTCTTGAACGCAGACCAATCCAAAGGCAGAGCTCCTCAGTGGGTCCTTTGGATGGGGATTTTCAGTCCTGTTCCGGTGCGAGCACAACTTGGTTTCATGTGTTTTCCTTCCTTCATTCGTTTTTTTAAGGGCCAACGACAAAACGGATTCAATATAACTGGATTATAATCCAGTAATAATCCACTTTGTCGCTTTTGATAAATCCACTTTGTCGCTTCTGGCAACTGGCATGAATTGTATAGGGCCCTTTCACAAAAAGTTCCCCACAGGGAAAGTGACTATTTTGAGCTGTCGGCGTTCATTAAACCCATCAAAAATGAGTTTAGGTCCGTCTTTTAACCGCAAAACGGCATCACAATTTTTTGCGCCTCTCGTCCAACTTCGTCGCGGCGAGACACAAATTGTGTTGGAGGGACCCTTTCAAAAGATTTCCCCATTTCTTTGAGACTCTCAAACGTGAAAAATGGGCCTTTCGTCTTCACAATTCACGCTGTCGCGCACGGGTCACGGGTACCCGGGGGCCTACAAGGGGACAAAGGGGACAAGACCACAGAGATATATGCAAGGTTCTGAATCCACATTTTCCTTCGTAAGAAGGGTGCCTTCGATTCGCAGGTGCGAGTACCGAATCCTTGTTGTCGTCAACACGGTAACCATCTCGTTCACTTTGCAAGTTTCTTCCGTGTCTGAACATTAACTTGGCACCACTCTTTATCGCCTCTGATCAGCGGAATTGGAATGCTGGAATGGAAGTGCTGGAAGCAAAGGGCGGCCCGAAAATGACTCCGATCAGTGTACTGTGAATGCCAGTACCCACTCTCCAGGCTCACGCGATACAACTGTCAGAATCTCCCCGGCGGCAAACGCGAGACTCTCCAGTTCGGTGCCAGTGAAGCCAATACGAGCGACCAACTGCTCTGTTTCCCGCATCTTTGTTCCTCGTTTGATTTAGCTGGTGGTACTTTGAAGTAGTTAGGCTCTCTCACAATCTCTTGTTCAAACGTGCATATGTAGCCCCCATGGTCCCTCGGGAGGCCCCTGAGGTACCCGAAGGACCCCCTTGTGACCCCCCCACAAATGCCCCATACGGGGCGACAAAGTGGATTAGGCGACAAAGTGGATTGGCGACAAAGTGGATTATAATCCACTTTGTCGTAATCCAGTTACCGGTATATAGAATCCACTTTGTCGTTTTCCCTTTTTAGAAAAAAGGGGGGTTTTGGATGGGATGGTGGCTCGTAACCAACCGCCATGGGGCACTACTTTCAAGGGTTGAAAAGTGTTTAAGCTCTCTCCAGGGAAACGAGGAAACGATGTAGCCGTTTGCTGTGAACTTGACAGCACATTCTTCCCATGAGAGAAGGGACACTTGCTGGTCGTCGTAACACACCCAGTCGTCGTTTTCTCGCAGCACGGTGTAGTAGTGTCCAGCATGCACTTTCCCTGTGTGGACGATGAAGCCAGTTACTCTGAAAGTGTCTTCCCCGATCGTGATGGCTGGTTGAATGGGCGTGCGGACTTTTAACTTTATTTCTTCGCCTGTTCTCTTCGACCGTTGGGCTCGCTTAAGAACCACATCCATCACACTTGGGAAAACGTAGAGCTCTTTTGTGGAGCCCTCCGTTCTTCGGTGGCATGTATCGCAGTCGACGTCGGGGATACGGGTTGTCTTCTTGTTCTTTCACTTTCTGTACAAGAACTTCGAGTGGTTCGGTGTAGGCTTTTTCCCTGTTCTTCAGCTCAACAAGGAGGAATGGCTCCAGTGCTGGTGCCGCTGGGGGGGGGGAATCCACATGTGGTACCTGTGGATCCACACGTGGGGGAAAGAAAATCCAAAACAAGGATCGAGGGACTGTCTTGTGCTCATTTCGAAGGAGGCTAGAGGGGAAGAAAACAATATAATTACAAAGTGGGTCTTTTTTGTTGAACGCTTACGCCCGCCACTAAACCAAGGTTTACCTGTGGTTCGTGTGGTATCGCAACTGGCAGTCTCCTCAAGCATTTCCTACAAAGCAGGTGTTTATACAAAAAAATAACGTGTGGAAATCCACACGTTCCACACGTGGAGCGTAAGCCCTGCCGACAGTCCAAATGTGGATTCTAGACGCTCAATCCCCTGGATGAAAATGCACACCTCGGAAAAGGTGAGCGTGCACCTGGCGGCGCCGCCCGCAAGCCGGGTCACGGCGGCCATGTCCCGCACCTCGGTGCCGTTGACGTGGGTGAGGTACCGGCCGGCCGCGCGGTGGCCGCCGGCGGCTTCGAGCACGCCCTCGGTTTTGACGACGCGCATGCTGTCGGCACGGATACCGAGCGGCTGTCCGGCTGACTTGCTGACCGTGATCGTGGCGGGGCCCGGCGGAAACGGCGGGAACAAGTTGCGCCGCTGCGCGTCCAGCAGCTCCTGCCGGAACGGCGAGGCGGGGTGCTCCGGCTGCTCTCGCCACGCGCTCAGCTTGCTCTGCACGGTCGGGTGCTGTGTGTGCTTTTTTTGATTGGACCCAAGGGGTTTTCTAGGGGTGACGGGGGCGTGCTTGCACCACTGAGACCAGGTTTTTCAAACCCGGGGGTGCGCGGTGGGAGTGTAGGTGTCCGGGTTTGAAGACGAAATTAATGAACCCGTAAAATAGACACCCGAGCCCGCCCGCCCCCGAGAAGCCGACCACCTAGGGAAAGGATCTTGCTGACCGTGATCGTGGCGGGGCCCGGCGGAAACGGCGGGAACAAGTTGCGCCGCTGCGCGTCCAGCAGCTCCTGCCGGAACGGCGAGGCGGGGTGCTCCGGCTGCTCTCGCCACGCGCTCAGCTTGCTCTGCACGGTCGGGTGCTGTGTGTGCTTTTTTTGATTGGACCCAAGGGGTTTTCTAGGGGTGACGGGGGCGTGCTTGCACCACTGAGACCAGGTTTTTCAAACCCGGGGGTGCGCGGTGGGAGTGTAGGTGTCCGGGTTTGAAGACGAAATTAATGAACCCGTAAAATAGACACCCGAGCCCGCCCGCCCCCGAGAAGCCGACCACCTAGGGAAAGGATCTTGCTGACCGTGATCGTGGCGGGGCCCGGCGGAAACGGCGGGAACAAGTTGCGCCGCTGCGCGTCCAGCAGCTCCTGCCGGAACGGCGAGGCGGGGTGCTCCGGCTGCTCTCGCCACGCGCTCAGCTTGCTCTGCATGGTCGGGTGCTGTGTGTTTGATTGGACCCAAGGGGTTTTCTAGGGGTGACGGGGGCGTGCTTGTACCACTGAGACCAGGGTTTTCAACCCCCGGGGGGGACGCGGTGGGAGTGTAGGTGTCCGGGTTTGAAGACGAAATTTATGAACCCGTAAAATAGACACCCGAGCCCGACCACCTAGGGAAAGGAGTGCGTGGTCTTGCTGACCGTGATCGTGGCGGGGCCCGGCGGAAACGGCGGGAACAAGTTGCGCGGCTGCGCGTCCAGCAGCTCCTGCCGGAACGGCGAGGCGGGGTGCTCCGGCTGCTCTCGCCACGCGCTCAGCTTGCTCTGCACGGTCGGGTGCTGTGTGTGCTTTTTTTGATTGGACCCAAGGGGTTTTCTAGGGGTGACGGGGGCGTGCTTGCACCACTGAGACCAGGTTTTTCAAGCCCGGGGGTGCGCGGTGGGAGTGTAGGTGTCCGGGTTTGAAGACGAAATTAATGAACCCGTAAAATAGACACCCGAGCCCGCCCGCCCCCGAGAAGCCGACCACCTAGGGAAAGGATCTTGCTGACCGTGATCGTGGCGGGGCCCGGCGGAAACGGCGGGAACAAGTTGCGCCGCTGCGCGTCCAGCAGCTCCTGCCGGAACGGCGAGGCGGGGTGCTCCGGCTGCTCTCGCCACGCGCTCAGCTTGCTCTGCATGGTCGGGTGCTGTGTTTGCTTTTTTTGATTGGACCCAAGGGGTTTTCTAGGGGTGACGGGGGGGAAATGGCAAAGAAGCACGCGAGACCAGGGTTTTCAACCCAGCGTAGGTGTCCGGGTTTGAAGACGAAATTAATGAACCCGTAAAATAGACACGGCGGACTCCCCGCCGGATGGGGGAGTGTTTGTACGGTCGTTAGCGCGATGGGGGTCACTCCCGCATTTTTAGGTAAAATACAAGGAAAGTGAGGCACTTCCGCATCATATGCCGTGCTCTGTAAGCCAACCTGTAGTGAGCTCAACCAATGGGCACCTGGGGAGTTGCCGCTTCACTTTTGTTTACAGGGATATAAGAGAAAGTCGAAAATACCTTAGGGCTAAAGAAGAAACCTGCCTAATAAATAAGGCCGGAGACCCCCCCCCTCCCCATGCCGGACTTTGTCCGCCAAAGTCTAACTGGCACGTTCCCTGCGCAGATTAAAACTCCAGGCGGACCACATCAATACAGACGTGAAAGGGCATAGTCAGTGAAGTTCAAAAGAAGACCTGCATGCTGGGGCCGTGAGGTGGCCGCTGCGCCTCAGCACGGGCTAGAACCGGAACGCCAACACGTAAACACGTCCAGTGTTTTGCCTAATGCAATAATACAGAGTTGCGTTTTTTTTGCTGCTGGCAGCAGTGCTCCCGCTAACCTCACTTTTGGTGAGGAATTCAAAAACCTGCTTTTGGACTTTTTTTTTTGTGCCCCCCAAATTTTTTTCCCCTGTGCTGCGCAGGTTATTAGCTTCGTTTCTGCCTCGGTTTCTCGACCAACTTTCTGAGACCGAGAAGCTTTTCTCCAGGGGAGCACCACAATCTTTCAAGGGGGGTCCGGGGGGCCTGCCCCCCCGACGAACGGTACGGTACAGGTGGAGAAAGTTTGCACTTCTCAGTCTGTTTGTCACAATAAACACTGCACATTCCTGAAGGCAACCGCCCATTTCAAATTCAACCACCACTCGATACTGTGTGCTGGTAAATCATTGCCACGAGTAGATGCAGACCAGAGATCACGTGGAACAAAGCACTTGTGTCGACTCGGAGAGAATCTGTCAAGAAATCCGGGGCTGCTTCTGAGCCTCGACTCTCTTTCTCAGCTCCAGCCCCCAACTTCTACCCGCCAGCCCACCATGCCCAGCAGAGAGTAGACCGTGATGCAGTGCTTTGGCTACACGATACCACCAATGGGAAAAAGGTGAGGAATTCCTCATGAGGAATTCCTCTCCCTCTTTTTTCGAGCCTCTTTTTTTTTTTGAGGAATTCCTCGCACTTTTTCGTTAGGCTGGCTGGCAGAGACGCCTGTCGAGGGTCTGTGCAGTACTGCCGTTCGAGTCCAACATTGCACTGCATTTGGTTTGAGTAAAAGGCGCAACACACATACCCGTGGGGGGCGCCTTTTCATCGTTCCCTCGGTGATGTCCTGATCGGCGGGCACTACTTCGATCTCCAGGTCCTCGTTGGTGCTGAGAAGCTTCAAATACTGTCGGTAGGTCTTTGCTCGACGAAGAACGCTGATACAGAAATACTCGAGGGACTGCCTTGTGCTCATTTCGAAGGAGGCTGGAGGGGGGAGAAAACAATACAACTACATAAGTGGGTCTTTTTTTGTTGAACGCCTACGCCCGCCACTACTAAACCCAGATTTACCTGTGTTTCGTGTGGGCTACAGCACACTTACCTCCTTTGATCTATCGCAACTGGCAGTCTCCTCAAGCATTTCCTACAAAGCGGGTGCTTATACAAAAAAGGTGGCAGCTGGTTTCCTGCTTGCCTTGTTTTGGCACGTTCGAATATCGCAATGCACCCAACCCAGTCAGCATCATGAAATAAGGCTTGTCTTTACCATTCGCTCTTGTGCATTCGTATGTTGCTTTCCTCGGTCGGCAGGGGAGCATCCTTTGCCTGCCGCATTGGACGGATCGGGGCCGGCTCCTCTGTCCCTCCGGCAGGATGCGGTGGCCTCTACCAGCCGGCGGCATTCCTCGCATGAGCCACGGTCATGGCCGCGGCATCCGTGATGCCCTGCAACACAGCTGCAGTTGGCGTGTTGCATGCCATGCAGTTAGACCACTGGCAGTCCATTGTTGGCACGGGGTGGTGCCGACAGCATGAATGCACAGTGAGTTCGTGTTTGTACCGTGTGTTCGAGACGGGCGTGAGAACGGCACAAATGCAGGAGTACATTCGACGGAGCACATTCGGCCTCAATATTGTCCATCTCGCTTGCTGGTCAAGCGCGACGTCACATTCAGTGTTGAATGCCGCTGCTTGTTCTCCACAACCTTCAGACAGGAAAGCGGTGCTGGTATGGTTTGTCGCCAGGCGGCTGTTTGTAGTTCAACACAGCCAGGACCACCCATGCTACAACAGCACAGGAAAATCCGTCTCGGTGCGACATGCTGCCCTCCGCTCGCAGTATTACATTTCCCCATTTTGGTACTTTGAGTCTTCGACCGTTGGTGCTGCATACGACAGCGTGTCCACTGTGCAAAAATTACGTCGCAGATCGCAACCGTGGACCAAGTCGGTGCGTTCTAGCGCGTCACAGTTACAAGCGGGTCAGGCGCCCTTCTCCGCGAAGTCCCTACTGGAATGGGGGAAATGCAAGAACATGCATAGTCATAATGACGATGTCCGCAACACCGCAATAGTCCTATCTCAGGTAGGTACACAGCAAAAAAAAGCCACACCCTGAGGACATCACACATAATCTTCGCGGTGAGTGTAGGTGGGCAGTTGGTCGAACACTCTATGACTTCGACGTGCATGTCGGGGTCCTGCGTGCGGGTCCGATCGAGCTTGATGAGAAGCTGCGCCGGGACAGCCGCTGTGGCTTGCAGCCGGAGAGCTTCGATGTGTTCGATTTGAATGGCATGCAGTACGTTGCCGGACTCGCTGGCCATGACGAGGATAGTCGGCTTCGCGACGAGGACACGCTGCCGCCGCATAACCGACCCGCGTGAGTCGATTTTGCGGACGGCGGACGCGAAGAGGAAAGCAGCGCCCTGCAGCCACGGGTGTGCACTGCCAGCCTCCACGAGGCCAAAGCACGCCGACTCATGGATCCTATTGCCCCGCGGCGCCCGCGACATGGCCCCGCCACTGGGGCGGTAACTGGCCGCTGCAAGATACTTTCGCCTGCCGCCCCCACCCTTTTTCCAAAGGCCAGTCACCTTGCAGGTATATTTCTAGGGCTTATCGTGGTATTTGTGTTTTGAATTCATGGCTTAAAGTGGCCGAACCAAGACCAACCATGACTTGTGTACAAGGGAAGACTACTTCGGCGAGCCCCAGATAAAAGCCGTAAGAGATGTCGACGTACCGGCACTAAAAAGAGGCAGGCCATCAGCATTGGTCAGCAACTTGCAACATCGTCTTCATCAACGGCGTTGCTGACACGGGAGCCTCAGCCTTCCCCGGGAAGTGGCGACAAGGTGTATGCTCTTACACTGCCTGGGTACGCCGCAATGCCGGGATCACGCACCGCCCACGTTTTGCAGCTGGAAGGAGGACGAAAGTGATGTTAAATGGCATAGAAGCAGTTTGCTCCAAACCCGTGTATCTGCAGGACGTACCCTTCGCTCAATGGAAACTGAAGTTTCCCATCAAGGCGTTAGCCGCCGCCGTAGCCGTGCAGTTGCAAAGAAGAAGAGAGCACTATTATGCACTGCAGACTGCCAAACACCCCCCACAAAGTCATCATGTGCTGAAAAAAAGGGGTTGGTTTTCAAAGATTGACCTAAAAAGCACTATAACGCCAGAAAAAGGCTAAGTGGCGCAGCTTTCAGAGTTTGCCCCCCCCTAGGCATAGGTGGCGGGCGATCACGACTCGCCCCAGACTCGCCCTAGGGCCCTCGAGCTCGCCTTTTGACTCGCCCACTCGCCCCAGACTCGCCCCACACTCGCCCAACTCGCCCTCCGACTCGCCCAACTCGCCCCAGACTCGCCCTCCGTGGACCATGGTGAGAACATCTTGATGCTTTGGCAGAATACTGCACAATGCACATGTCGGGAGCTTCCAGGTCGTCACGTCGGCATCGTTGTCGTCGTCATCAGCGACAAATGCGTCGTCACCATGCATCCGCAGAAACAGTCGGTTGACGAATGTCTGCGTATAAGTTGATCTTTGACGAATGTCTGCGATCTATGGTGGCAGCATATCTTCTCCATGGCGTTTGTCACCGAGAAGACGCTGTCGATCCCCGTCACGCTTAGCTGTGCGGCCAGCACCGCCGTGATGTGGGTCGACACCGGCCCGAACACACCGCGCCCACCCGGCCCCGCCCGGCCCTCTTCGATGGCAGGCCCTGACTCGGGCCCTTTTACTGATTCTGGTTCCGACCCTCCACGGGACACAACGATCGCGCCCTCCCGCCGGCTCTTCCCGGCTACTCGCGTCCTCCGCATCGCGGCGTGCCTATCGGCGCGAGCGAGAAAGCGAAGACTCCGATTCCTTTTCGGATTATGAGATCGTGAGCAACTGCCAACAACAGTTGCAGCCGACTAGAGTTGCGCCGCGCCGAAAGCACGGAAAAAGTGACCCTTCTGGAGTCATGTAGCGAAAAGCTGGCATAGTGTGGTACTCATTTGCTTGCAAATGACTCCCCACTAACGCAACAAGACGACGATAATATGCGATAATACGCGATAATATGCGATAATGCGAATGAAAATGCGATAATATGCGATAACGCGAATCGTTTGGCGAGGCCAGTGCCGTCGTCGCCGAGATCGGCGCGTCGTCGTCGTCGTGCGCGCAGCGCGGCTGCGGGAGAGGCCGTGGGGGTGCATGGCGCGGGTCGCTTCCTGCCTGCTGGCGGGGGGGCGCGCTTCGGGGGCGACTTCGTCGTCCGCCTCCTCCGGCCACGGCTGGTAGGTGTTCCAGGTGGGGACGGCGCGCGCCGCTTCCGGCCTGTGAGGCCGTCGCTCTCGCCTAGGCTGCGACCGCCACCGCCGCCGCCGCCGCGATCCCCGCCGCGTCCGCTGCCGCGACCGCCGCCGCGTGCGCGGCCGCGACCAGTGCCGCGGCCGCCGCCACCGTCTCCGTCACTGTCGTCTCCGCCGCCTCGGCCGCCGCGGCCGCGGCCACGGCCGCGGCAGCGGCCGCCACGACCACCGCCACCCCCGTCGCCACTGCTGCTGTCGCGGCCAGCACCACCCCTGTGATGCCCCCGTCCGCAGCACGCGTCAGCGTTCGGGCAGGTCCCGCATCGCGTCAGCCGATGCGCCCGGCAGCACTGAATGCGCAGGCCGTCGTCCGGTTGGTGGTGCACCTGGCAGCACTGGTCCACTACAAGGCTGTAGTTTCTCCGCATGCCCGAGCACATTGCGCACTTCTGCTTCGCGCACGCGTGACAGACGGACTGTGAGCGGAGCAGGGGGTCTGCCTGCGACTCCGGGACGAGCACCGGGAGGCGTGGTCGTTGCGGCATTGGTGTGGGCTCGGCCCAGCGCGCCGAACGCTGCGCTCGCCTCGTCGCGTCATAGAGCGGGAACACGTCCCCGCCCCAGTTCTTCCCGTCCCCGAGCGCCGCACGCGGGAAGTTCATCTCCAAGACTTCGAACGTCTCCTCCCCCCCAGCGAAATGTGGCCGCGGTGTCAGACCACCCCACAGCATCGGCGCCCCCAGCGTCCTCATCGAGCCCACCCGGTCCTTCCGCTCGGCCGGAAGCGGCGACGGCAGCTGCAGTTCCCGACACAGGCGGCACAGCGTCGCTAGCATCGTCCAAAGGGTTTTTCCCCTTCGGTTGGCGGCGAGGTTCGGGGGGCCCAGGATGTCGTGCCCGGTGAAGACCTCGAAGTCGACGGCCAACTCGATGTTCGACACTTCGCCAGTGTCCGTCCACTGCAATGCCGACAGCCAGCCCTTCATCGCCCGCATCGTCCGTCCCCCATACGGCCACTTCGGCGGCTCATCCGGTAGGCGCCCGAAGTCAAACAGGTGTCGGACCGCCGGCCGCGACGTTGCCGCCCTCCAGGGGTGGATCGGCTGTACCGCTGCCAGACGGCCACGTTCTGACTCTTCGCGCGCCACGTACACCGACGCCATGAAATGGTGCAAGGCCGCCGCGTCGACCGGCGCGCCTTCCACGATTACCCCGTGCACGCGCGTACAAGACGGCCACCGCGCACGGTCCGCCCGCATGAGCTCAGCAAAGCAGGGGCGGCGGCGAATCTCGTCGTACGCAGGGCACTCCCACCACAATTGATCCGCCGTGTCGTGGGCGTGGCGGTCACAGTCCCTGCATCACCGGTCCGGCGGCGGGCGCCGCTCACCCGTGGAGGAGCCTCCGTCTTCGTCAGCCTGCTCGTCGAAGCTACCGGACGCATCTGATGCGGCCCACTGGGGCAGAGTGTGCTGGTTCACAAAACACTACACCAAACCGCGGCCTTGAGAAACCATTGATCAGCCTCTTTTCCGTTTTAACAGCTCTTTTTTCTTGTTTTCACTCTCTCTTTTTGCTTGTTGGCAACATTTACATTCTATGCTGTTTCCACACTTCTTCTCACTTGGTAGCACGGTCACCTTGTCGGTCGCCAACAACCGTACCGCAGGGTCACCTCTACAAGTCCTTCTTTTACCTTGTGCTTTGCAAGACGAGATATCAAGACTTCGGGGATTTGGTGCCCTTCGACAATCCTCTGGATCGCATGGGTGACTCTTGATGCTGTGCGCGCTGTACATTTTCATCTGGTGAGACATCTGCCAATGTGCGTTGAGTGTGCTTGTAGTCCAAGTGGTCAGCCTGTTGAAGGGGAGCTGTGATTTCAACAAGAGGCAAATGGCCGCTGTCAGGTCGCCCTTCACTACCGTCCATCTGGATTGAGTGAACGGCATTGCTGCTCTCCCTTTCGGGAGAGTGTACCAATCGATCACTACTTCGTCTTCGCGAATGTGGATGAAGTTCGCGGTGGCCAGCATTGACACCTCCGTCCATCTGGACGCTGTCTTCCACGCAATCAGCGCTGCAAGACACACACGAGGGCTCTGCCGGAATGCCCACGCCACGAGAACAGACTTCTCCATGGGAATTGCTTGATGAAGGGGAATAGCCGCCCCACTGGCTCTGAGAGCTGCAGCCAAGCTGAGCAGCGGCTGATTGATCAAACCCATATGCCGGAACGTTCCAGAAAGTCCTTTGGCATATGTCAGCATCGCTTGCGGCCGCACCCCCGTAGCCAATACAAACAGGCATGCAGAGTCCGGGGTCGCTGGCATGTTGTTCTTTGACGTCCAAGCGATGAACCGCCTCCAAAGATTGCGGCGCTGTGCAGTCGTGGAAGCCGCCCACATTCCTGCAACAAGATTCCGAAGTCTCGTAGTTGCTGTGGCGCGTGAAACTACCTGCTCCCCAGTTTTCCGGAAGTGTGTATGGCTCGTGTCGCCAGAAATGTGGTCGAGGAACACCTGCCCCATGAGGGATGTGGGATTGAGAGGATTGTGGTAAACTTCGGGAGTGTGAACTGGCTCGGTGTTTCTTCGTAATCCGCTGGAGGGCGTTGAGACCATCGTGCAGCTTCCTGACTTTGGAAGCAAGATACGTACCGCGGCGTTTCGGGGATGAGGAAGGGGGCGCTTCTCGATCTTTGGAGGCATAAAAGCTCGAGCGATGGGCGCAACTGGCGTTTTTGTTGGCTCTAGCCGGGGCGGTCTTTAACATGCAGGGTCAAAACCTTGTGTCTTTTTTTAAAACGCTCCCGTGGGGCTGATGGAGCCCTAAAAATTTTTTTGGAAAAAAAAACTTTTGCTCAACTTCCTCAAAAATCACTGCAGAGTTTGTTCCAAACTTTTAAAATTTAAAAAACCCAATCTCCAAAACCAGTCGACCTATTATCCTAGGATAATAGGTCCCCCTGGATAGTAGGTCTACCCCCCCTTTAAGTAGAGATTGGGTCCCAGGACAAAGTCGAGATGGGGGGTGGCTATTTTGGGTTAGTCCATCTCTACTTTGTCCTGAACCCAATCTCTACTTAGTCCAATCTCTACTTTGTCCTGAGTCAAAATCTCTACTTAGTTCTGAACCCAATCTCTACTTTGTCACAAAGTAGAGACTTTGCTAAGTAGAGACCTGCCTCCCCAGTGCTTTTAGGTTTGGGGATTAACGACACAAGGGCGTGCATCAGCTCCTCCGGCCATTCGCCCTCCTCCTCCACTCTGTTGAGCACCTGCGCAAAACCCTCTAGTATTGGGTCCGGCAGTTGTTGTAACTCGTGGATTCTTGCTGATTTATCGGGGGAATCAACGACCCGAATATGGCCGCACTGGTGTGACTTTCCAAGCATACACCATGATCCAGGGGTAGTGGTTGTGGTGGGTGAAACGTAAAGCGTTTAACATGCAGGGTCAAGTCCTTGTGTCTTTTTGAAAATGGCAAAAAAAAAATTTCCGGAAAAAAATAAACTTCTTAATTTTTCAGCGGCGAGTAAATTTTTTATGGAAGTGGGCCTACCCACCTGCTGTGAGTGTAACACCAGCATATCATGCAGGGCCAAAACCTTGTGTCTTTTTAAAACGCTCCTGCAGGGCCGATGGAGCCCTAAAAAAAATTTTGGAAAAAAAAAAATTTGCTCAACTTCCTCAAAAATTACTGCAGAGTTTGTTCCAAACTTTTAAAACTCAAAAAACCCAATTTTTTTCCAGAATTTTTTTTTTTTTGCCATTTTCAAAAAGACACAAGGTTTCGACCCTGCATGATATGCTGTGAATGCGTATCTTTCGTCTCTCACTTTCCAGCCCATTCTTCAAGATCGCCAAAACAGGTTCTCGGTTACAAGGCGGACCAAACAAACAAGACTGCCTGCGTCTCAAACGGAGAGGGATTCACCTCTTCATGTTTCGCGTGTTCCACCCATAAACATAGAGATGATGAGGGAGAGGATGTCACCTTCGGCGCTCCGTAGGTTTGATGTGATGCGACTGCATTGTTCGAACACGGAATCACATCACACGCCGACGGGCCCGGAGTCTCGCAGAACGTTCCTTTCACTGTCATCGAAGAGAAAGAGAGCGGCCTCAGACAGAGGTTCATCTTGTGGACCCGGGATGCGAACGATGTGCTCTGTAGTCAAGGCTACGAAGCCAATGTCCCAATAGGGCATGTCTCACATTACTTGTCAGCAGTACAAAGTGAATGCGGCAAAACCCGAGACTTCAAAACCGGGTTCTATGCGATAGAGGTGCCAGTCGAGAGTCGACACCTTTTCCGTTTTTCTGACTCTTCAGGGAACTGGTGGAGTTTAAACCGTCTCCCCATGGGCCATTGTTGTGCACCCGAGCTGATGCACACTCTGGCTGCTGTAGCGGCAGGTGATCCTGTGTATGTGAAGCCAGCTTTTGCGGCGAAAGGTGTGACTGTCCATGTGTGGATAGATAATATCCGATACACCGGGCGATCTAACGCTGTCATCCGGGAATCAGCCCGATTGGACAAAACTGCTGAGCATTGTGATCTCACATGGAAACCCGAAGATTCACAAACTTGTGTGAAACGGTACGTGTTTCTGGGAGTAGAGTGGGATCATGAAAGGTCAGTTGTACGGCCTTCGACAAAGATCCGGAGCAAACTCGAGGCAGTGAATGTGTGGGGGCGACTTCCGGCAGAAGAGCTGGAATCGTTGGCAGGCAGGCTGCTTCATGCGTCTGCTATTTCTGGTGTGTTCCCAGGAACATATTGGTGGCGGGTGTCGACTTACTTTAAGTCGAGTTTGGGTTTTAAGTCGAGTTTGTGTTTTAAGTCGAGTTTGGCCCGTGCTACAAGTCGAGTTTGTGTTTTAAGTCGAGTTTGGCCCATGCTACAAGTCGAGTTTGTGTTTTATGTCGAGTTTGGCCTGTGCTACAAGTCGAGTTTGTGGTTTAAGTCGAGTTTGGTCTGTGTTTTAAGTCGAGTTTGTGTTTTAAGTCGAGTTTGGTCTGTGTTTTAAGTCGAGTTTGTGTTTGGTCGAGTTTGTGCTTTAAGCCGATTTTGGTCTGTGTTTTAAGGCGAGTTGGTGATTGGTTGAAAAACTAAAGGTAAGAATGAAAGACTCCGTGCGGAAGAGGTTTGACCTCGTGTGGAGCGCAACCTTTTATCCCTCATCCTCTCGTCCGTCATACCGAAGAGGCGTAAATGAGCGTTCTTCACTGAATCCAGCTCATGCGGAGCGGTTGGTGGAGTGCGATATTGCCGCCCCAGCCACCAAACCGGGTACACTGTGCTCAGTACCTTTCACAGTGTTGGAAGAGAAACCTTCGGGTCTGAGACAACGTTTCATTTTATGGACACGCGAGGCGAACGAGCAGTTGGAGGACTCGTATAGAGCAAACGTACCATTGGAACACGTCTCGCAGTATTTGCATGTAGTTTCAGATGAATGTGCATCGCTGCGAGATCTACGGTGCGGGTTTTACCAGGTAGAAATACCTGAGATATCTCGGAAACATTTCAGGTTCACCGACAGTCGAGGCAGGTGGTTCGAACTGACTCGGCTACCGATGGGGCACAGTTGCGCTCCTGAAATTATGCATACTCTGACTTCAGTCATCGGAGGACATCCGGACTATGTCAAGGAGGACTTTCGTGCATGCAACGTTACAGTCCATACATGGATCGATAACATTCGGTTGACCGGGAGTAAATCGTCAGTAGAGGCAGAAACCGTTCGTCTGGATAAGACGGCGTGTGAAGCCCGGGTGACCTGGAAACCGGAGGACAGCGAGGACGTTGTCTCAATGTATGACTTCATTGGTGTAAAGTTTGACCACACGAAAGCTGAGGTAGCTCCGTCAAAAAGAATGTTAGTGAAGCTAGAAAGCGTGAGATTTGAGAGAGTGACAGCAGGCGAATTAGAATCATTCGGAGGCCGGCTCATGCACGCTAGTGCGGTTTCGGGAATTCTTCTCGGAAGATTCTGGTTTGCTATAAAGTATTTACGAAGAGTTATTAACGGGCTTAACTCAGGGAAAATAAACACTTCGACACCTGTTGCTGTTCCACCTTCCGTTCAGAGGGAGTTTAATACTTGGCGCGCTGCTGTCAGCAAGCCGCTCAAAGTGAAGAAGCTTTTCCCGTGCATCCCATCCACGGTTTTCGTGGATGCTTCTCTGAAAGGATGGGGAATGGTGGCGATCGATAGCCGCACAAAGGAGGTTATAGTAGCTGGCAATTCCTGGACCAAATCAGAGTCCGTACTACACATAAATGTACTAGAAGCGCTGGCTTTTCGCAACTCTATCTTTGCACTTCCCCCGGCTTTTTTGAAAAGTAGTATCGATTTTAAGGTCGACAACACGACAGTGGCGTCGGCGGCGAGGAAGGGCGCATGCGTGGCCTCAAAGCCTTTGAACGAAGCAATCGTGGCAGCGTTGACACGCTTGTCAGAATTTGACACACAATTTACAGTGTCGTGGGTGCGCTCTGCAGCGAATATAGCTGACTTGCCTTCCCGCATGTCCCCTGAGCAGCTCTCTTCCAGAAATGGAAAGATGATGGTTAGACAGGCGTTATGGAAGTTTTTTACACGCGATGGGGTTCGTTCTCGTTCAGAAGGTCTTTTTCGCCCTGTCTGGCCGAGACATTCATCCCCTTCGCTTAGTTAACCTTTCTGGTTTCCCGTTTTCCCCGTTTATCTTTACACCAGCCGCGCGAAGAAGAATTCCCAGGAACATATTGGTGGCGGGTGTCGACTTACTTCAAGTCGAGTTTGGGTTTTAAGTCGAGTTTGTGTATTAAGTCGAGTTTGGCCCGTGCTACAAGTCGAGTTTGTGTTTTAAGTCGAGTTTGGCCCGTGCTACAAGTCGAGTTTGTGTTTTATGTCGAGTTTGGCCTGTGCTACAAGTCGAGTTTGTGTTTTAAGTCGAGTTTGACTGTGTTTTAAGTCGAGTTTGTGGTTTAAGTCGAGTTTGGTCTGTGTTTTAAGTCGAGTTTGTGTTTGGTCGAGTTTGTGCTTTAAGCCGATTTTGGTCTGTGTTTTAAGGCGAGTTGGTGATTTAACATGCAGGGTCAAAACCTTGTGTCTTTTTGAAAATGGCCAAAATTTTTGTTTCTGGAAAAAAAATGGGTTTTTTGAATTTTAAAATTTTGGAACAAACTCTGCAGAAATTTTTGATGAAGTTGAGCGAATTTTTTTTTTTCCAACTTTTTTTTTTGGGGTCCATCGGCCCCGCGGGAGCGTTTTAAAAAGACACAAGGTTTTGACCCTGCATGTTAAGTCGAGTTTGGATTTAGGGTCAAATCTACACCTAGTGCTTGGGTCAAAAATTTTGGGTCAAAATTTTGGGTCAAAAACTTTGGGTTGAAAATTTTGGGTTGAAAATTTTGGGTCAAAATTTTGGGTCAAAATTTTGGGTCAAAATTTTGGGTTGAAAATTTTGGGTCAAAATTTTGGGTTGAAAATTTGGGTCAAAATTTTGGGTCAAAAATTTGGGGTCAAAATTTTGGGCCAAAATTTTTGACCCAGAATTTTTGACCAAAAATTTTGACCAAAATTTTTGACCCAAAATTTTCGACCCAAAATTTTCGACCCAAATTTGGCGGGAGTCTAAAGTCCCCAAAGTCTAAACTGGGAAAGAACGGGGATCGAAGTGTACGGGAGGGTACAGAATTCCCTCAGTTAAACTACAAGACAAAAAGTTTTTTTTTGTCCCTGGAGACATTTTCATAGCAACACCTACAGGATTAAAGGAAACAAGACCACAAAATGCCGAAGGTGAAGAAAGAAGGAGTCAGCGACTCCAGTCCCGAAAGCTCTGAAGGCGAAAGCAGCGACAGCGCTCTGCCGGAGAAGTCCAGGCAACGTTACACGTTGGTGTGGAGGGACTTCATAGACTACATTCAAGTTCACTGCAAGTACCCAAAGCCCCTCTCGGGAAAGCCATCCAAGAAGCAGCCGACGGAGGCACAGTACGCAACCTTCTTCAAGCACCTGGTAGACGACCGCAGCTCCAAGCCTTCAACCATGTGGTCAATCTACAGCATGCTGAATGCAAAGCACACCTCAGAATTCGGCGTCACTCTGAAAGACAAGTACCCAAAGCTGGCAGCACGCCTGAAGGTGAAGAGCCGCAACTACACGACCAAAAAAGCAAAGGCGTTCACCATCGACGAAGTCATGACCTACGTTTCGAGCCCACCGGCCGGAGTACATGAAACACAACTGCGCGCTCTGGTGAGTTTGAGCTACTTGCAGCTGTTCAGCGGCAGGTAAACAGCTGCGTCGTGTTCCCCCGCCAAGAACGTGCCAGCTTTCCCTTCTCGTCAGAAGACGGCCAAACCGCGAACACGGACGGGAAACGCAGAGGCGGGGGGGAGGCATTGACTAGCTTCTTCCCCGCTTCACCCGGCACGCGCAAGGGCGTTTCCTCGGCTACGCTCGACGTCCCGCAGAAGAAGGAGGCACCGTTCCCGATGGCGTCCTACTCGGACGCCAACTCGACCTTTTTTGATTCATTCCACCTATAGGACGCCAACTCGACCTTTTTTGATTCATTCACCTCTCGGACGCCAACTCGACCTTTTTTGATTCACAAATTTTAGGACACCAACTCGACCTTTTTTGGACCCTTTGAATCAAGACGCCATCCACACCTTATTCCTGTATACTTCACCTGTAGGACGCCAACTCGACCTTTTTGGTCATAGGGGGGGGTCATATAGGGGTCATATAGGGGTCATATGGGGGTCATATGGGGGTCATATAGGGGTCATATGGGGGTCATATGGGGGTCATATAGGGGTCATATAGGGGTCATATGGGGGTCATATAGGGGTCATATGGGGGCCATATGGGGGTCATATAGGGGTCATATAGGGGTCATATGGGGGTCATATGGGGGTCATATAGGGGTCATATAGGGGTCATATGGGGGTCATATGGGGGTCATATAGGGGTCATATAGGGGTCATATGGGGGTCATATAGGGGTCATATGGGGGCCATATGGGGGTCATATAGGGGTCATATGGGGGTCATATGGGGGTCATATGGGGGTCATATAGGGGTCATATAGGGGTCATATGGGGGTCATATCATGCAGGGTCAAAACCTTGTGTCTTTTTAAAACGCTCCCGCGGGGCTGATGGAGCCCTAAAATTTTTTTTGGAAAATTTTTTTTTTGCTCAACTTCCTCAAAAATTACTGCAGAGTTTGTTCCAAACTTTTAAAATTCAAAAAACCCAATTTCTTTCCGGAAATTTTTTTTTTGCCATTTTCAAAAAGACACAAGGTTTTGACCCTGCAGGGCCGATGGAGCCCTAAAAAAAATTTTGGAAAAAAAAAAATTTGCTCAACTTCCTCAAAAAATACTGCAGAGTTTGTTCCAAACTTTTAAAATTCAAAAAACCCATTTTTTTTTCGCGCGGAACGCCCTTGCCCTCGCACCACTCCCTGTACACGACGGTGTTCGAGCTATAGGTCCGTTTGGTCCCCTCGGTCGTGTAGCGGGATCGCATGTGGGCGCGGGCCTCCTCCTCCGAGCTCTTCTCCAAGGTCCGCTTCAGCGCCCGCTGACGCGTCGTCTCCCGCTTCCCAGCTGGCCGCCCCTCGGGCCCCCCTGGAGACGGCTCCGAACCCCTCGCCCTCAGCAGATGCTGCAGGCGCCCGAACAGCTGAACGCCCGAGGGGTCGGCCGGGGGGTTCACCAGCGCCCACATCTGCATCCTTCCCACGGCCCCGGAGGACGTGTGCTCCGGAAGGCCCGCAAGATACCCGGTCACCTTGCGCCACTCGTCGACCGAGAACGAACCCTCCAAGCCGGCTAGTCCTTGCACCATATTCTCTGGGGCTGGGCGGGCGGGAAGAAATATTGTGTCCTGTTTGGTAGATTTCGTTCTCTGCCGGGGCTTGCTCGAAATTAGCTGGCATTAAACTTCCATTAAATTACGCTCCTTCGAGGGGTCTCTCGGTGCCGTCGTTCCCGACTCGTCCCGCTGAATTTAACGTACATTTAATGCTGCATTCGCCCAAACAGTTTCGGTGGTTACGATCCTTAGCTGGCCTGCTAAATCTGTGGGACAGAGCCGACGGCGAAGACGGGACGGGCTCTGTGACGGGGGCGGCAGGTGCGCAACCGTGGCCGTTAGTCTAACACACGGAGTTCAGTTGGCGGCGCGCAAGCTTGCGTTTGCTGGCCGATCGTGCCATTCACCTCACGTGTCCATTGGACTGTCCCAATGGCGCTTATCCCAATGGACCTTGGCGCGGCGCGCGACGGTGGGCTGAGGGGGGGAAGCACAGAACGGGAGCTAGACTCGCCCACTGCCTCTTCCTCTCGCCGCCCGGGACGCGGAAGCGCCGCCGGAACTTAGTCTGCGGTCGGCCTCAGAGCACTTCCGCTATCGCCGCGTCCACTACGCGCTGGTCGACGTACCTCCTTGTCGGCAGGATACCCCGGATTGGGACCCCCGCCCAAGCGTGGTGGAGCCTGCTGGGCAGGTCCGCGATGTTGTCCACCCCGGGGACCCTGTCGAACCACACATTGCCCCTGGACCTGGCCAGGCGCTCCCAGAACAAGTGGACCGGCGCTCTTAGCTCCTTCGCCCTCGTCCTCCCCTGTATGAGGCTGCCCAGGACGACATCGTTGTCCACCCACACCGAGACCGCGAAGTCTTCCTCGTCCCCGAACCACAGCCTGAAGGCCACGGTCACAGCCACGAACTCGAGGTGGTGGATCGTCATGCCGGCACCTTGCTGGGGAACCGGGTGCGCGAAGTACTCTACCGCTGCCACCTCCCCCTCGCTTATCGTGGCGATAACCGCACCCAGGCCGAAGAGACATGCATCCGTGAGGAGCACGTACCTGGTCCCCTCGCCAGGACGCACCAGTTGCAGCGGTACGGTCTTCCGAAAGCACCGCTCGTCCTCGGCCAGCGTCCTCATCCACCATCGCAGAGCTGCCTCGAGGTCGCCGCCGAGCCTGAACCCGGCGAAAGTCGTGGCCGCGTTCGACCTCCTGAAGATGGGTTGCAGCGGGACCCGGCCTACCCTGCCGAAGAGCGCCGACGTCGCAAAGCCAAGCTTTCCCGCCAGGGAGGCCGCCTCGCCCGGCGACAACGAGTCTCGGGCTAGCACACCCTCCAACATGTGCACGAGTCCCCTTCTCCTGGCCGCCGAGATCGCCACCTCCACCCCCTCGCTTGTGATGGTGAACACGAGGCCGAGGTGTCGAAAACGCTCCCCCTCGGCCGTCTTCTCCTCGTTGAAAGACGTGAGGAGAATGTCCTGGAGAAGCTCCAATACGTCCGCCAGGGCCCTGTCGTCGCCGGCCGGGCACGGGGCTGCGAAGTCGTCGTAGTATTGGCATAACGGCAGCCGCAGGCCCCTGCGCACGACCCTCGCCAGGACTTTCGCAAATGCGTTGTAGTGAACCACGGCTGCGGCCTCCCCGAACGACAATCTCCCCATCCTGAAGAACCTGACTCGGCCTGTCGCTGGTTCCTCCGCCACAACGCACCTGCAGAGCCCGTCGTTCCTGGCATGCAGCTGGCGGTACGCGTCCTTGTGGTCTAACCCCACGAACTTAAATGCGGAGCTCGGGTCGCGTGCCATCGCCCCGACCGCGACCCTTCTGGCGACCTCCGCGAACACGTCCGCCGAGTCCAGTTTGACGGGCGTTGACATCCGAACAGCCTTGTTAATCAACGACATCCGCCCGTCGTCGCATGCGCGCTCTTTGACGCGGGGGATCTCCTCGTCGGACTTCACCTGGCGGACCACAAACCTCCTCAGGTAAACTGCGTTCGCCGGTGGACTCTGGAGCTCGACCATGAAACCCGCCTCCAGCTCCTTCTGGACCGAGCGCCAAATGGCCTCCTTGTTCGCCGGGGAGTCAGCGCGGATGGCCTGCCTAGACCTCGCCAGTACGTCGGGCTGGCGGCGCAGCAGCTCCTCTTCGGTGATCTCGGGCTCCCCTGGCGGCCCCGGGGAGTAGATGTCCTCGTACCCCACGACCCCGGACATAGGGCAGCCCGTCCTGAGGTGGCGCAGCAAGGTGTCGGCTCCCCGGATACCCAGATCCTGTAGCATCTCCTCCAGGAGGTCCACGTGGCACGGACCGGCTTCAGGCGGCGGAAGTTGCGAAGATCTCCTTCTCCAGCGAGCCAGGAACCCTGCGCGCATGCGCTGGGCCTCTGGAGACGGTGTCGTCGCGCAGTAGTTGATCGCCGCTTCCATCTCCCCGTCGATCTGGGGCATGTCCTTCTCCTTCGGCATGGCGTCAAAGGCGCACTCGGCGAACTCATACCTTCTCCGCACGTCCTGGAACTGAAGCTTCTCGCCCGGGTCGCCCCCCCCGGGAGCTGACGAACCCGGCGCCATGACGCGGCGCCCGGCTTGTTGAAGTGAAGAGTGTGAGACGAGCTGGCGTGGGTGTTGATGCGCGGGCAAGGGCCCGCGCTGATGGGATGATATAGAAAGTAAAAATGGCGGAGAGGAAGGAGAGGCGCCACCACGAAGTCAGTCGTTGGGTTTGGCCTTCTTTGCGCGCCCCCCTTCGTCGCCTCGTTCGCGGCGCCCGGTTCGGTTCCTCAGTTGTGCCTGCTCCTGCGGAGAGAGGGCGGGGGCGAGGGGGGCGGACCGGGCAGAGACCTCGCCGCGTTCCCGCCTGCCCGGCCCCCGGTGGCCCGCACCAGACGTCGCCCTCGCGCCGATCCCCCTCCAGAACAGCTCGTTAAGGATCCCGGGGTACGCCTCAAGCAGCTTCTTCTCGGCCGCCTGGTGCAGCTCCGCTCCTTCCTCGGCCTTCGGCTCCTCGGCGAATAGCTTCCGAAGTCTCTCGTCGTACTCGGCCGCCATACCCTCGCCGTACATGGCCGCTATGCCCGCCACCACCGCCGGGTACCCCAGGACTACCGGCCACGGCCGGCTCCCGAAGCACCCCGCGAGGCTGGCAACGACCACGAAGCGCTGCAGGGTGAGCACCCTCTGAACGGCGTCGAGGCCGCCGTCGACCTTCCAGTCGGGCGTCCTGGGTGTGTACGGGGGCCTGCTCACGTCGACGTAGGGCAAGGCGAGCTCCGGGTTCGCCTCGACCACTGCCTGGTAGGCATTGAGAGTGGCGCGCGGCGGGACCAGCACTTCTGGGAGACTGGCCAGGCCGAACCGGAGCATCCGCTCCCTCACCGCCAGCTCCTCCCGGGCCTCGCCCGGCTTCCTCGCCCGCCTCTTGTCCTCCTCCTTGGCTGCCTCCTTCTTCTCCCGGTCGGCATGGCACGCGCCCCACTTCTTGGCCGCCGTCCGGAAGCGGACCGGGACCGCCGTCGGCATCCCCTCCCTGCCCTCGATCACCACCAGCTCCAGCAGGGAGCGGTGGCCAGACACACGAAACTTCTCGACCACCGCGAGGAACCCTTCGGGGGCTTCTTCGTACATGCCGGCGGCCCACGCCTCGTACACGACGACGTGGAGGATGTTGAGCCTCTCCGCCAGCTCCCCTTCGCTGACGCCCGCCCACTTCCTGGCCGCACTCCTTTTGACCCCTTCATACTGGATGTCCACGTCCTCCCGGCGGAACCACGAGCACGACTCGAGCTCCTCGAAGGCGGGGCCAGGACCCGGACCGCGGCGCGCAACTTCCCTCCCCACCCAGTACGGCGCAAGATTGAACTCCATGATGTTCCCCTTTCGTTCCTGGTAGAGGTTGGGGTCGGCCGCTTCACGGCCTGTTTCCGTGCCCCGCTCGGACACCTGGCCCTTACGCTAGTCGCCCGGCACACGCCGGCCGGGCCGGCGGTCCACGGTTCCTGGCAGTCTGCACGGTCGCCGGGCCGGCAGGCTACCGTTCCGGCGACTCCTCAGCGTGGGCGGCCCCGTGCCGCCGCCGGCAGTGCGCCGCCCTGCCGATGCCCCCTGGAGGCCCGCTGGCGCTCTTGTGAATCTCCGCCTCGTGACCTGCGTTTGTTCATTTCTGCCGCCTCATAAAGGAAAGGAGGGGGGAAGATGGGGGGCTGTTGCGCGTCCTGCAGAACGAGAAAGCCCTTACCTCCGCCCGCTCCGGGAGAAGAAAACGCAGAAAGGCTATCGACCCCGGGGACCACGTGACCGACCGCGATCGAGACGGCCGTCGACCTCCGACGCCAGACCGCGACAACGGGGCCGGAGATACCACTGTCTGTGTGTGTGTGTGTGTGTGTCGGATGCTACCAGGCGACGAGTAGCCCTGAGGCCCCACGACCGATAGCAGGCCACATCACGATCTACCGGGAGCCGGGTTGCGACAACCAGTGCCCGGTTGTCGCAATCTATGAGTCAGATCACTGTTAGCAGGTTAACACCACCATCTATCAGAAGGCCGGTTTGTTACAACGGGCCTGATAGCAGGTTACACCACAATCTATGGAAGTCAGACTACTGATAGCAGGTTAACACCACAATCTATCAGCAGCCGGTTTGTGACAACCGGGCAAGTGGAGACCACTAACCGGGATGTCACGACACCGATAGCAGGTTAACACCACAATCTATCAGATGGGCCGGTTTGTTACAACGGGCCTGATAGCAGGTTACACCACAATCTATGGAGTCAGACTACTGATAGCAGGTTAACACCACAATCCATCAGAAGCCGGTTTGTGACAACGGGCAAGTGGAGACCACTAACCCGGAGGTCACGACAACCGATAGCAGGTTAACACCACAATCTATCAGAAATGAGAAATGCCGGTTTGTTACAACGGGCCTGATAGCAGGTTACACCACAATCTACGGAAGTCAGACTACTGATGGCAGGTTAACACCACAATCCATCAGAAGCCGGTTTGTGACAACGGGCAAGTGGAGACCACTAGCCCGGAGGTCACGACAACCGATAGCAGGTTAACACCACAATCTATCAGAAATGCCGGTTTGTTACAACGGGCCTGATAGCAGGTTACACCACAATCTACGGAAGTCAGACTACTGATAGCAGGTTAACACCACAATCTATCAGAAGCCGGTTTGTGACAACCGGGCAAGTGGAGACCACTAACCCGGAGGTCACGACACCGATAGCAGGTTAACACCACAATCTATCAGAAAGGCCGGTTTGTTACAACGGGCCTGATAGCAGGTTACACCACAATCTATGGGAGTCAGACTACTGATAGCAGGTTAACACCACAATCTATCAGAAGCCGGTTTGTGGCGACCAGGCGAGTGGAGACCACTAACCCGGAGGTCACGACAACCGATAGCAGGTTAACACCACAATCTATCAGAAAGGCCGGTTTGTTACAACGGGCCTGATAGCAGGTTACACCACAATCTATGGAAGTCAGACACTAATAGCAGGTTACCACCACAATCTATCAGATGTCAGAGAGGGAAAAGCTTCTTCGACTACCAGTTAGTAGTCGTCGCCAGTTCCGGAAAGCGACAGAGCCCGAAACCCACGAACAAGAAATATTGTGTCCTGTTTGGTAGATTTCGTTCTCTGCCGGGGCTTGCTCGAAATTAGCTGGCTTTAAACTTCCATTTTTTTTCCGGAAAATTTTTTTGGCCATTTCCAAAAAGACACAAGGTTTTGACCTTGCATGATATAGGGGTCATATAGGGGTCATATAGGGGTCATATGGGGGTCATATAGGGGTCATATAGGGGTCTATGGGGGTCATATAGGGTCATATCATGCAGGGTCAAAACCTTGTGTCTTTTTGAAAATGGCCAAAACAAAAATTTCGGAAAAAAAATGGGGTTTTTGAATTTTAAAAGTTTGGAACAAACTCTGCAGTAATTTTTGAGGAAGTTGAGCAAAATTTTTTTTTTCCAAAAAAATTTTTAGGGCTCCATCGGCCCCGTGGGAGCGTTTTAAAAAGACACAAGGTTTTGACCCTGCATGATATAGGGGTCATATAGGGGTCATATAGGGGTCATATAGGGGTCATATGGGGGTCATATGGGGGTCATATAGGGGTCATATGGGGGTCATATAGGGGTCATATGGGGGTCATATGGGGGTCATATGGGGTCATATAGGGGTCATATGGGGGTCATATAGGGGTCATATAGGGGTCATATAGGGGTCATATGGGGGTCATATAGGGGTCATATAGGGGTCATATAGGGGTCATATGGGGGTCATATGGGGGTCATATAGGGGTCATATGGGGGTCATATGTATAGGGGTCATATGGGGGTCATATAGGGGTCATATGTCATATAGGGGTCATACAGGGGTCATATAGGGGTCATATGGGGGTCTGTTCCAAGGCAGACGGCTGTTTAGTGTTGCAAACGAATCACAAGCACACTGAAATGGGTCTTCCACACACTGAAATCAAGTGCTCCTAAGCAGACGAACTGTGAGTGTTGCAAACGAAACGTAAATGAACTGAAATAGGGACCTCATACACTGAAATCGACTGCGAACAATCTGATCGATCTCTCTTAATAAAAGATTAAAGCGCCGAAGGCGCAACCACCCAATCCAACTTTGCACACGCAATTGCGACTGTTTGGCAGACGGCTGTTTAGTGTTGCAAACGAATCACGAGCACACTGAAATGGGACTTCCACACACTGAAATCAAGTGCTCCTAAGCAGACGAACTGTGAGTGTTGCAAACGAAACGTAAATGAACTGAAATAGGGACCTCATACGCTGAAATCGACTGTGAACAATCTGATCGATCTCTCTTAATAAAAGATTAAAGCGCCGAAGGCGCAACCACCCAATCCAACTTTGCACACGCAATTGCGACTGTTTGGCAGACGGCTGTTTAGTGTTGCAAACGAAACATGAACACGGTGAAATGGGTCTTCCACACACTGAAATCAAGTGCTCCTAAGCAGACGAACTGTGAGTGTTGCAAACGAAACGGAAATGAACTGAAATAGAGACCTCACACGCTGAAATCGACTGCGAACTATCTGATCGATCTCTCTTAATAAAAGATTAATGCGCCGAAGGCGCAACCACCCAAACCAACTTAGCACACGCAATTGCGACTGTTCCAAGGCAGACGGCTGTTTAGTGTTGCAAACGAAACATGAACACGCTGAAATGGGTCTTCCATACACTGGAATCAAGTGCTCCTAAGCAGACGAACTGTGAGTGTTGCAAACGAAACGTAAATGAACTGAAATAGGGACCTCATACACTGAAATCGAGTGTGAACAATCTGATCGATCTCTCTTAATAAAAGATTAAAGCGCCGAAGGCGCAACCACCCAATCCAACTTTGCACACGCAATTGCGACTGTTCCAAGGCAGACGGCTGTTTAGTGTTGCAAACGAAACATGAACACGCTGAAATGGGTCTTCCATACACTGGAATCAAGTGCTCCTAAGCAGACGAACTGTGAGTGTTGCAAACGAAACGTAAATGAACTGAAATAGGGACCTCATACACTGAAATCGAGTGTGAACAATCTGATCGATCTCTCTTAATAAAAGATTAAGGCGCCGAAGGCGCAACCACCCAATCCAACTTAGCACACGCAATTGCGACTGTTCCAAGGCAGACGGCTGTTTAGTGTTGCAAACGAAACATGAACACGCTGAAATGGGTCTTCCATACACTGGAATCAAGTGCTCCTGAGCAGACAAACTGTGAGTGTCGCAAACGAAACGTAAATGAACTGAAATAGGGACCTCACACACTGAAATCGACTGTGAACTATCTGATCGATCTCCCTTAATAAAAGATTAAAGCGCCGAAGGCGCAACCACTCAATCCGACTTTGCACACGCAATTGCGACTGTTCTAAGGCAAACGGCTGTTTAGTGTTGCAAACGAATCATGAACAAGCTGAAATGGGTCTCCAACTCGACCTCAAGTGATTCACAAATTTTAGGACGCCAACTCGACCTTTTTTGGACCTTTTGAATCAAGACGCCATCCACACCTTATTCCTGTATACCATGCAGGGTCAAAACCTTGTGTCTTTTTAAAACGCTCCTGCGGGGCCGATGGAGCCCTAAAAATTTTTTTGGAAATTTTTTTTTTGCTCAACTTCCTCAAAAATTACTGCAGAGTTTGTTCCAAACTTTTAAAATTCAAAAAACCCATTTTTTTTCCGGAAACTTTTTTTTGGCCATTTCCAAAAAGACACAAGGTTTTGACCCTGCATGATACTTAAGGGTCATAGGGGGGTCATATAGGGGTCATATGAGGGGTCATATGGGGGTCATATAGGGGTCATATGGGGGTCATATAGGGGTCATATAGGGGTCATATAGGGGTCATATAGGGGTCATATAGGGGTCATATGGGGGTCATATAGGGGTCATATGGGGGTCATATAGGGGTCATATAGGGGTCATATAGGGGTCATATGGGGGTCATATGGGGGTCATATAGGGGTCATATGGGGGTCATATAGGGGTCATATGGGGTCATATGGGGGTCATATAGGGGTCATATGGGGGTCATATGGGGGTCATATAGGGGTCATATAGGGGTCATATGGGGGTCATATAGGGCACACGCAATTGCGACTGTTCTACGGCAAACGGCTGTTTAGTGTTGCAAACGAATCATGAACAAGCTGAAATGGGTCTCCCACACACTGGAATCAAGTGCTCCTAAGCAGACGAATTGTGAGTGTTGCAAACGAAACGCAAATGAACTGAAATAGGGACCTCATACGCTGAAATCGACTGAGAACTAACTGATCGATCTCTCTTAATAAAAGATTAAAGCGCCGAAGGCGCAACCACCCAATCCAACTTTGCACACGCAATTGCGACTGTTCCAAGGCAGACGGCTGTTTAGTGTTGCAAACGAATCATGAACACGCTGAAATGGGTCTTCCACACACTGAAATCAAGTGCTCCTAAGCAGACGAACTGTGAGTGTTGCAAACGAAACGTAAATGAACTGAAATAGGGACCTCATACGCTGAAATCGACTGCGAACAATCTGATCGATCTCTCTTAATAAAAGATTAAAGCGCCGAAGGCGCAACCACCCAATCCAACTTTGCACACGCAATTGCGACTGTTCCAAGGCAGACGGCTGTTTAGTGTTGCAAACGAAACATGAACACGCTGAAATGGGTCTTCCATACACTGAAATCAAGTGCTCCTAAGCAGACGAACTGTGAGTGTTGCAAACGAAACGTAAATGAACTGAAATAGGGACCTCATACGCTGAAATCGACTGTGAACAATCTGATCGATCTCTCTTAATAAAAGATTAAAGCGCCGAAGGCGCAACCACCCAATCCAACTTTGCACACGCAATTGCGACTGTTTGGCAGACGGCTGTTTAGTGTTGCAAACGAAACATGAACACGGTGAAATGGGTCTTCCACACACTGAAATCAAGTGCTCCTAAGCAGACGAACTGTGAGTGTTGCAAACGAAACGCAAATGAACTGAAATAGAGACCTCACACGCTGAAATCGACTGCGAACAATCTGATCGATCTCTCTTAATAAAAGATTAAAGCGCCGAAGGCGCAACCACCCAATCCGACTTTGCACACGCAATTGCGACTGTTCTAAGGCAGACGGCTGTTTAGTGTTGCAAACGAAACATGAACAAGCTGAAATGGGTCTTCCATACACTGGAATCAAGTGCTCCTAAGCAGACGAACTGTGAGTGTTGCAAACGAAACGCAAATGAACTGAAATAGGGACCCCACACGCTGAAATCGACTGTGAACAATCTGATCGATCTCCCTTAATAAAAGATTAAAGCGCCGAAGGCGCAACCACCCAATCAAACTTTGCACACGCAATTGCGACTGTTCCAAGGCAAACGGCTGTTTAGTGTTGCAAACGAAACATGAACAAGCTGAAATGGGTCTTCCATACACTGGAATCAAGTGCTCCTAAGCAGACGAACTGTGAGTGTTGCAAACGAAACGCAAATGAACTGAAATAGGGACCTCATACGCTGAAATCGACTGCGAACAATCTGATCGATCTCCCTTAATAAAAGATTAAAGCGCCGAAGGCGCAACCACCAACCGCTTAACCAAAAGAAAACAAGAATGGTATACCAGGGTGCTCCATGCCTGCTTCAAGAACCTGCTCTGCATTCTGCTTTACGAACCGAACAGAAACCACGAAGTGTCCATGAGGTAACGGGTTGTAGAAGTTTCGGTACCTCAATTATGCGACCTCAAAATCGCACGGGTTCATGCAAGATAGACATTCACGACTCCGCTGTTCACTCGAATGCAATAGTGTGGCGATCATCGCACGGCAGGAAATGCGCTTGCTTGTTCACCCATGATTCGTCCAGTTGTCATGATTTCGCCTTTTGTGCTATTCTTGAACGTGACGTTCAGCCGCGAAATTGACTTATACGAGTTTACGCTCTTAGGGACTTGCATCTGACACTCTACACTCTAAGCCGCTCGTTCCCACAAGAATGGGGTGCAGAAGAACAGGAAAAGGGATGAACATGAAAGGCAGAAACAGGACATGTGGGAGGAAGAGCACTTGAAATTGGGTGCCACATATGTACCACAGCTTGGAGGCAAGTCATTTTTTAAGGAGGAATCATCATCAGCTGTTTGCACAGCCCACTTGCAAAAGGAAAATGAGGAAGCAAATGATGTTCGTAATGAAGGGAAAAGGCAGGGCCTTTAACATTGTGGTTGACCTTACCAGCTCCTCCTCCTAGTCGTTCTTGCCGCATATTCAACTGTGAGGATTCCTATTCTAAAAGTGTAAGTGCTTTTGTTTTGTTCTTCTATGTGTTGTCTAGGAAGCAGCTTCGTCCAGGAAAGCAAGTGGGTTTGCATCTTTTTGACCTGCATAGGCCACTTGTGAAAGGTAGTCTTCCTCACGCGGAGTTGTGACACCACGCAAGATGAAGACGGTTATTTGCGCGCGCAGAAATGTGTCGTCGAGTATTCAGCGCCATCTGGTGGTCACCTTGCTCGCAAGACAAGCTGAAGAATAGGCATTTTCCGGCTACGAACCGCGGTTGCATTTCTATATCGCTCAGTCTGGACAGGAGTTCACTTACTTTCATTGTTGCAGGAAGGTGGGGGAGGAAACCCGATGGTCTTTCTAATTTGAGAACGATACATGAGAGGAAGCTGTAACATTTGAATTCGTTGGTTAACCCGTTGTATGCGCTTTGCGATACAACACGTGGTGTGAACTCAGCAGTCCAAGGCCCATCAGCCGAAGGTGTGGGGTCGGGTGTTTTTCTTTTCCTTTCTGGTGAACCGTCTTTGGATCCTGGGGGAGTGAAGTCATATGGCTCCAGGACCTCGTCGACATCAATCACCAAGAACTCCTCTGTCTTGCACACGAGCTCCTCTTCCTTGCACATGACAGCTGGTTCTGCATCGATGACCAGAACGTTCTCACTGTCGGCTGGAGTCGAATGACTTGCTTCTGCGGGGGGATTGCAAGTCTCCTCGGGGGGGGGATTGCAAATCTCCTCGAGGGGATGGCAAGTCTCCTCCGGGGGATTGCAAGTCTCCTCGGGGGGGGGAAGGAGAAACTTTACTCGGACTTCACGTGGAGGAAGACGAGGCGATGTCAACGCTGAGGATTGGGGTGTTCCCAACTTCGGCTCCGCGACCAAGGCCAGCAGCCGCCGGTTCTCCTCCTCTAACTGGGCGTAGGTGGGTTTGCCCACAACTTTGCGGACTCTGTTTTCTATCCGCTTCCCCTCCATCTCTAAAAGTAGACGGTCTCGCTGGGGAATGACCCTTTCGAATGCGGCTCCAACAGCGACAAGCCCCTCATGGAGCAAGTCCGGTTCTGTTGCATTCACCATCTTCCATTCAGCGAGCCACAGTTCCCGGACCTTGTTGTTGCTGGTGGCACATCGGTCCTTTATCTTTTTTTTAAGATTCCCCCAGGTGCCATCACCCTTCTGTGTGCCGGCCAAGTACTGTTTCTTTGTGTAGTACTTCTTTATCAGATCGGCATGTTCCCCTTCTATGTCGCCAGAGTGGAGAGCTTCCAACAGGTCTGTTTCGTAGTTGTGGACACTGAGTGGCTGCCACTTGTCGGTATGAGCCCAAACTGTCCACTTGGACGTCCACTCCTCTTTCCCGTGGTTTACCCAGGCATACCGGATACATGCCTTCGAGCCTTCTAGGTCTTTCCAATAAAAATTTGGGGAAAGAGGGTCGAGAAGGCTTCGGTAAGCCTGGGCTCCATCAGTGGTGAGCATGAGTGGGGCATCCGCACGTCCAAGCTCTATCAGCCCTTCGTCGAGTACGGCTTCGAGCTCTTCATTTGAGATGGGCGGGGGCGGTGGGATGACACTCTTTTCGAGGGGGTTTTTCCGTGACCCAAGTCCTGAAGGAAGCTCTACGGTTCCTCCAGGTTTAATGACATTGAGCCACTTTTCGGGGAGCTGGCGCACAACAAAGTACGGTGACCCGCTCCACAATTCCAATGAAGCGCAGGTACGAGTACTGAGTGCCTTTCCCAGAGCCCCTTGTCGTGTGCCCAATGGAAAACTCGTCTAGTTCCAGGACACGCCCCGGGCCACCAAGAGGTAAGAACTGACTTTCGGCAGTTCTCAAGCTGTCGGCGACAATGTTCCCCAGACAACGGCTAAGAGAAGCATGGTTGGTTTTTGAATTGTACCATAAGGTGTTCGCTGTAACATCTTTGGCACCACAAAAGTACGACCATAGCTTTGTTCCAAACTGCTGGATGGTCATTTTCATACAAGTGAATGACGTGTCTTGGGCTTGGGCTTCTTGTTTTTGGGCGTTTTTTTCTTTTTTTTGTGGGGGGGGAGTGAGGACCCGTAGGGTTGCTGCGGTCAGCACGCTTGCTGAAACTCCTTTCTTGGCACATTTGCAGTGCCAATACGGCCATCCGTTTGCGCACTTGCCGTCTCGACCACCAAGCACCCAGTTCTTGAGTATCGCACCACAAGAACAGGTTACCTCGGTCGGCAAGATCCCGTACTGCATCAAGTGCTTTGCGAGTGCAGCTTGATCTGCCAAGAGCGGGCCAAATTCGACATTCGGCTTGCAACGTCGTTTCTGTTGCATTGAGCCCGAATATAGCAGCCGTTGCTCTGCCTGACACGGGTTGCCGCCTGTTTCGGTTTTACTATCTCCAAAACTTGTCACATAAGATTAGGAAAAGAGGATTGAAGACTCCTGAACATTCCCACACCTTGTTTTTTTCTCCGTGTCTTTCCGCGCTGCGTGTGGGCCACCACAATGCCCGCCTCCTCGTCACGGCGCCGCAGATAATATCGGAGGAGGTTTTCCTCCACTTCCTCCTCTTCCTCTTCTTCCTCTTCCTCCTCTTCCTCCGATGGGACAACCGAGTTTGCGCCCTCGTTGAAACTGAGGCTTCTTGGTCCTCTATGCCAACGGCTCTTTCTTGTGTCGCTGCTTTCTGTGTCTGTTTCGTCTTCAGACACGGCTAGCACATCGCAGGCAAAGAATACGACCAGTGCAGCTACTAGCTTGCACAAAGACATAGTTTTACTTCTTCAAGCAATCAACCTGTTGCGCATGGTTTTCAGACTTGATTCCAGGCAAGAGAGATTGCTCTCGATGTTCACAGTCGATTTGAGCGCGTGGGGTCCCGATTTCAGTTCATTTGCGTTTGCAACACTAACAGTTCGTCTGCTTAGGAGCACTTGATTCCAGTGTATGGAAGACCCATTTCAGCATCGTCGTGATTCGTTTGCAACACTAAACAGCCGTCTGCCTTGGAACAGACCCCTATATGACCCCTATATGACCCCCATATGACCCCCATATGACCCCTATATGACCCCCATATGACCCCTATATGACCCCCATATGACCCCTATATGACCCCTATATGACCCTGCTGATTTATCGGGGGAATCAACGACCCGAATATGGCCGCACTGGTGTGACTTTCCAAGCATACACCATGATCCAGGGGTAGTGGTTGTGGTGGGTGAAACGTAAAGCGTTTAAAGACATTTGAATATGTCTCTTGCACCTTCACCCGAGCTGCCACGTACTGGGTCGGAGGAGGAGACTGAGCGTGCACGTTCTGTAGCTCCTTCGGCTACTGCAGGACAAGCTGGGGTTCCTGCCCCCCAGCAGATGTCGGCTCGGCAGATGGAGGATCAGTGTCGTACTCTGGTAGGCAAAGTTATTGTGTATACCTTGCGCCCAGTTGGCAGCACCGCAGCATACCGCCTTCATGCGGGGAAGTTAGAACAAGATGGGGACCAGTATGCAGTCCGAGCATCAGTCGCTCACAATGACCTCCACGGGGTTATGCCTCATGAGGGACCAGAGGTACTCTACCCCCTTCCGGCACCTGGGTACACATACACTCGTATCATGGATGCAACTGTGCACCAGACGGAACAGGCGGTGGCAGTGATTGCTGCCCTCAAAAAGGAAAACGACGAGAAGGCTCAGCAGCTCATCATGCTCCAGCGCCAAATGGCAGAGCTAATGACGAAGGTTGGGAGCACAGACACAGCAGCTCGACCAGCAGGACCGACAGAAAGCAACCAAGAAGTGGACAGCAGCACCATTTCGTTCCCAGCTGATGCAAAGGACGTCCAGGAGTGGGTCCCGCACATTGATGGCAACCCCGAGCAGTTGGTCTACCATCTTGAGGGGCGATACCTCAGTGGGATGGTGCATTTGCCCGGCGGAGAGAGGTTGGAAGAAGCGTTCCACAGCTTGCGAATGTGGATAATGAGCGCAGCCTGCTTCAGCGGCTGGGAGACGACCCCGCATCGACAAGCAGGGAACGATCTCCTGCAGCTAGTTCGCGTTCAGTACCAGTATGTGCGAAACAAGGTGCCCAGGCGCGACCTCATGCTGGAGCTGACAAAGCAAGGTGAGGGGGTTGTTGGCCCGACGAACGTGGTTGACAAGTGCGCGGCGACCATCATGCAAAAGATGGGAAAGAAGAAGTTGCAGAAGTCGACCCCAGCTTGGAAGCGTGGTCATCAGGGAAACGGGAGCGCCGGGACGAAATGACTGGGTCCGCCCCGGCTAGAGCCAACAAAAACGCCAGTTGCGCCCATCGCTCGAGCTTTTATGCCTCCAAAGATCGAGAAGCGCCCCCTTCCTCATCCCCGAAACGCCGCGGTACGTATCTTGCTTCCAAAGTCAGGAAGCTGCACGATGGTCTCAACGCCCTCCAGCGGATTACGAAGAAACACCGAGCCAGTTCACACTCCCGAAGTTTACCACAATCCTCTCAATCCCACATCCCTCATGGGGCAGGTGTTCCTCGACCACATTTCTGGCGACACGAGCCATACACACTTCCGGAAAACTGGGGAGCAGGTAGTTTCACGCGCCACAGCAACTACGAGACTTCGGAATCTTGTTGCAGGAATGTGGGCGGCTTCCACGACTGCACAGCGCCGCAATCTTTGGAGGCGGTTCATCGCTTGGACGTCAAAGAACAACATGCCAGCGACCCCGGACTCTGCATGCCTGTTTGTATTGGCTACGGGGGTGCGGCCGCAAGCGATGCTGACATATGCCAAAGGACTTTCTGGAACGTTCCGGCATATGGGTTTGATCAATCAGCCGCTGCTCAGCTTGGCTGCAGCTCTCAGAGCCAGTGGGGCGGCTATTCCCCTTCATCAAGCAATTCCCATGGAGAAGTCTGTTCTCGTGGCGTGGGCATTCCGGCAGAGCCCTCGTGTGTGTCTTGCAGCGCTGATTGCGTGGAAGACAGCGTCCAGATGGACGGAGGTGTCAATGCTGGCCACCGCGAACTTCATCCACATTCGCGAAGACGAAGTAGTGATCGATTGGTACACTCTCCCGAAAGGGAGAGCAGCAATGCCGTTCACTCAATCCAGATGGACGGTAGTGAAGGGCGACCTGACAGCGGCCATTTGCCTCTTGTTGAAATCACAGCTCCCCTTCAACAGGCTGACCACTTGGACTACAAGCACACTCAACGCACATTGGCAGATGTCTCACCAGATGAAAATGTACAGCGCGCACAGCATCAAGAGGGGGGCAGTCACCCATGCGATCCAGAGGATTGTCGAAGGGCACCAAATCCCCGAAGTCTTGATATCTCGTCTTGCAAAGCACAAGGTAAAAGAAGGACTTGCAGAGGTGACCCTGCGGTACGGCGGAGACCCTCTGGCGACGGCACGGATGTTGGCGACCGACAAGGTGACCGTGCTGCTGTGAATGCGTATCTTTCGTCTCTCACTTTCCAGCCCATTCTTCAAAATCGCCAAAACAGGTTCTCGGTTACAAGGCGGAGGCGGGTGTCGACTTACTTTAAGTCGAGTTTGGGTTTTAAGTCGAGTTTGTGTTTTAAGTCGAGTTTGGCCCGTGCTACAAGTCGAGTTTGTGTTTTAAGTCGAGTTTGGCCCGTGCTACAAGTCGAGTTTGTGTTCTAAGTCGAGTTTGGCCTGTGCTACAAGTCGAGTTTGTGTTTCAAGTCGAGTTTGACTGTGTTTAAAGTCGAGTTTGTGTTTTAAGTCGAGTGGGGTTTGTGTTTTAAGTCGAGTTTGTGTTTTAAGTCGAGTTTGGTCTGTGTTTTAAGTCGAGTTTGTGTTATAAGTCGAGTTTGGTCTGTATTTTAAGTCGAGTTTGTGTTTTAGGTCGAGTTTGTGATTTAAGTCGATTTTGCTTTTTAAGTCGAGTTTGGTCTGTGTTTTAAGTCGAGTTCGTGGCGGGTCTACACCTTGTCCGAGCTACACCTTGGCGGACAAGGTGTAGTTGGAGGCAGGTCTCTACCCCGGCGAATCTCTACTCCGCCGGGGTAGAGATTGGTGAAGATCGGCGGAGTCAAGGTCGGCGGAGTCAAGGTCGGCGGAGTAAAGGTCCGGCGGAGTAAAGGTCGACGGAGTAAAGATCCACCCAAGGCAAATTGATTTTTGACCCAAAAATTTGGGTTCAAAATTTTGGGTCAAAATTTTGGGTCAAAAATTTTGGGTCGAAAATTTTGGGTCAAAAATTTTGGGTCAAAAGGGTCAAAAATTTGGGTCAAAAATTTTGGGTCAAAAAATTTGGGTCAAAATTTTGGGTCAAAAATTTTGGGTAAAAATTTGGGTCAAAAATTTTGGGTCAAAAAATTTGGGTCAAAATTTTTGGGTCAAAAATTTGGGTCAAAAATTTTGGGTCAAAATTTTTGGGTCGAAATTTGGGTCAAAAATTTTGGGTCAAAAAATTTGGGTCAAAATTTTGGGTCAAAAATTTGGGTCAAAAATTTTGGGTCAATTTTTTTGGTTCAAAATTTGGGATTTTGGGTCAATTTTTTTGGTTCAAAATTTGGGTCAAAATTTGGGTCAAAAATTTTGGGTCAAAATTTTGGGTCAAAAATTTTGGGTCAAAATTTTGGGTCAAAAATTTTGGGTCAAAAATTTTGGGTCAAAATTTTTGGGTTCAAAATTTGGTTTGGTTCGGTTGAAAAATACTGCCTGCGTTGGCCGTGACATACATCACGTTTCCAGGGGACACCACGAGGAGGTGCAGGTCAGGTTTTGTCCCCCACCCACCCCACCCTCCCCCCATAGCGCATAATGGCACAGAATGAAGAGGAAAACGGAGAACAATGCATTGTGCAAACAATGTGCTGAACAGCACAGGAGAGCATGGCTCTCACAAACAGAGAAGGGAATGTAATCACGAAGTGTGCTGAGCAGCACAGAGAGCAACTGAAGTGTAGCTCTCACAAAATGAGGTAAAAAAAAAATGGAGCTACTCAGACGAGCTTCTTCTTCTGAGTGGAAGTCTTCTTCGCTTTGGAACATTAATCACAACTGGTGATTCTGGTGATCGCTTCCCAAAGGAAAGCTGGAGAGGCTGAGCAGCCTTGTATGCTCTTACTTCCTGACGGATCTGTGAAACTGCAACAGTGTCTGAGGCTGCAAGTGGGTGTACAATTGTTTCAACCTGGGAAAACAAAGCAGGACAACGATGCTCAGGTTCTGCAGAAGACTCTGAAAGTTCAAAGGAAGGCGATTCAGAGTGCCAAGCATCATATCATGCAGGGTCAAAACCTTGTGTCTTTCTAAAACGCTCCCGCGGGGCCGATGGAGCCCTAAAAAAAATTTTGGAAAAAAAAAAATTGCTCAACTTCCTCAAAAAATGCTGCAGAGTTTGTTCCAAACTTTTAAAATTCGAAAAACCCATTTTTTTTCCGAAATTTTTTTTTTTGGCCATTTTCAAAAAGACACAAGGTGTTGACCCTGCATGATATTGCTCAAGCCCATGGTGCGGTGCAGGTGATTCTGATGCAACAGGTGGAGCAGCAACAAGAGCAGGTTCAACAGCAAGTTCAACAAGGGGTGCAACAGGGGGGGCAGCAACAGGTGCAACAGGTACAGGAACAACAAGAGCAGGTTCAATAGCAAGTTCAACAAGGGGTGCAACAGGTGCAGGTGGTACATCAAGAGCAGGTGCCACAAGTGGAGCCTCAACAACAGGTGCAGCAGGTGCAACAAGAGGACCAGAGCCATCTGAAGTTTCAGGCATCTGGTTGTATTGCAGCTTCATCACTTCTCCAACTGATATCATAGAGACATGAAATATATCCTGGCTAGTATTGCGAGTTCTCCAGTGTTCAAGTAGTGTTTGTTCCACCTTTTTGCCTGTTCGTGCACCTTTACTTTTCATAGCAAGCTTCAATCTCCCCCACAATCCATCAGCAGCCTGAGTTCCTGCAGTCCAGCCCTTCAAATGGTAGTGATCAATCAATGCTGTAGCTCCATCAATGTTTCCTGCCTGCACAGCAGCAACAATGTCTGTTTCAAGAACAAGACCCATGTCCATCCCAAAAGCTGCAGCAGACGATGTTTCTACTCTTCTCACCCAGGATGCAACATATTGGGTGAATTGCTGAGCTCCGTGATTCACCCAGGCATAGCGAACACACTCACGCCCATTTGGGACATCACGCCAGAAAAATGTTGGCTTGATCGGGTTGAAGCGCGATTTGTATGCAGCAGCCCCGTCTGTTGAAATGAAGAGGGGCTCTTCGGGGGTACCAAGCTGAATGAGACCTGTTTCATTCAACAAGGCATCAAGTTCCTCGTTGCTGATGGGAGGTGGGGGGGGTACAACAACGTGGGTCTTGGCATTCGTGAATTGACCACAGCCAGATGGGAGCTCAACAGTCTCCCCTGGTCGCACAGCGTGCTGCCATTTTTCAGGAAGCTCACGGATGATGCTCCCATTTGTGTTGCGGTCAACAACACCAACAAATCGAACATAGCAAAACTCTTGAGTTATGCCAGCACCTCTCTTCTTCAAACCAACTGAGAATTCATCGATCTCGATGCAGTGGTTTGGTCCTCCGAGAGGGAGGTCTCTTAGTTCAAAGAACTTCAAGCCTTTCAGTGTGACTTGGCTGACAAACTTGTTGTATCTGGCATGGGAAGTAGATGACAGTGGACTATTTGCATCTTGAGCACGGTGACAGATGCCAAAACTAAACCCCATCACTTTGTTCATGAACTGAATGGGGCTGATGCCTGTGTGGCCATCCAGAGCTGTGCCACCTGTCTCACGTCTCATTGCTTCACAGAAGACTGTGCTGCCGTCAGTTGAACGTTTGCATGTTTTAGATGTGCAAGCCCAGCAAGGCCACCCATTTGCGCCACATATCCACTCACTTGTAATAGTCCCACACCCACACTTCACTGTCTCTGGGAGCAGACCGTATCCTTGCATCACACTCACAACGCCATCCAATCCAAGCAGAGCAACTTGCTCTTCTCTTCAAGTGAGCAGATCCACAGTAGTGAAGTTTTTCTCTCTCCTCCTCCTGTACACCTTCCATCCAACGACCCTTCCTCTTTGAACATGTTGCTGGATGTTGCCTGCCATAATGTATATCATGCAGGGTCAAAACCATGTGCCAAGAGGCCTTTTCCACCCCCGAGGGACCTCGGAAAGGCCCCCGAAACCCGAAAAACAAGAAACGAACGCACAGTGGGGATTTTTCCCCAATTTCCGACCACATTTGACCAGTGAGAGACTTTTTTTCTCTCACAATGGAAGTTTTTTGAACTGGTAGGTGCCAGGTTTGCCACACCACCAGATAGTGCTGGTTTGGTAGTGTGTTTGGGTGGGGGGGGCGTGGTTCAGCATGATTTAGCCGGGGCAGCCAAAACTGCATACAACTGCACTTTTGACCTGTTCTTGACCACTTTCAGCCAAAAAAATGGGGGAAAAAAAAAATTGGCACCAGTGAAAAAAAAAATTTTTTTTTCACTAGTGAACAGGGGTTATTCTGCCCGCCAGCAAGGCCAAAAATGCTGGCGAAAAAATTTCTTCTGTCAGCGAGAAAATTTTTCTCGCCCTCACGTCGTACAGAGCCCGTCCACCCGCATCTGTCCTTCCATTCTGAGTCTTCGGCGGTTCGTGGTGCAAGGAGGAAGAGAGAGTCGGAGAATACGTGCGGTTGGTCTGGTGGAAGGGACGGGTACAAGTTAACAAAAGAAGAAGTCAAGACAGGACAAGGAGGTGCAGCAAGGTTTCAGGGTAGTGTCAAGTCAATTTTGCGCTTTTTCGCTACCTTCTCCACCGGCTCAGACTCTCCAGCAAACCATGCTGCCCTTAGGGCTTCGGCTGCGAAGCCAGAAGTAAAAAGGTCGATTACCTCCTCCGCAGTCGCGTCGTCCATCTCCTTCTCATCGGTGTCTTCGATGAAAAAGAGGGCGCGCAGTGTCGTGTTCAGCATGCGGTTGCGCAGTCGGGTCTTTACACGGGCCAGGGTACTGAACTGGCGTTCACTTTCTGCAGAGGAACTGACAATGGTCTGTGCCAGTTCGACCAGTTGTCTCAATGGCTGCATGCGGGCACTCGCAGTGCCATCAGGGGCGAAGGCTTGATACACCGCGTGTGCATTTTTGGAGTATCTTGAGGCGCGTAGAACCTCCTTAAGTAGGGTCCAGTCTCTCACCAGGTCTGCCTCGGTCATTCCGTGCAAAAGGGGAGTGCCGTGGTCTGTCTTCGTTTCCGAGCGAGTGGTGCTGTATGTGGGTCGAGGCATCGTGTCTGTTGCTGGCACGTCCACTTCATATTGTCGGTACGTGACCCGGCCGGGCTTGCTGTAGTATCTGTAGAGCTCCCGGATGTGTTCATCCCCCCAGTTTGTAAGGTGCGCGCCCTCTGGCCACGCAATGCGGTCAAAGACAACGAAGTGCCGAAGAACTTCCTTGGATTCAAACCGGACCGTTGTGGACTTGAGGAGTGCAGCAATGTATGGGGAGGCGATAGTCTGATGGAATGTGCTGAACGCTGCAGGGGTAACGGCAACGTTGGTCGCTTCGAAGAACGAACGGCGCCAGCAAGTGTAGTATTTCGTGATCTTTTTGGCCCTTTCTTCCGAGCTTAGTGCCCTCAATTCTGCTTCGAGCGAGTCCACTTCTCTGCAAACATCCGAGATGGTGGTCGCGGTTCCTTGGAAAACAAGAGAGATTGCATGCAGCTTTTCCAGAACGTCACACGCAAGTGCAAGACATGCAAAAAATTGCGGCTTACTCACCTCTTTGTACAGGTGCTCTGCGTGGGTGCTGTTCCGCTCGTTCCAGATGCGTCTAAGGGCTTCGCGTATTGCAGAATACTGCATACGGATGACAGAGACACTTCTCCAGTAGGCCAGCCAGCGTGTATCGGACGGCTCCACCAGGGCACGATTCACCTTCTCACACATCGCTGCAAATGTCGGGTCTGCGAATACGCTGCTCAGAAGTAGCTTGTTGATGTCGGAGTCGGAGAAGATCAGCCAAAGGGCGCGGACGGTTCTGAAGAAGTCTCCCATGAACGCAACTGCTTTTATGCCATCCTGGGCAAGGAGGTTGAGGACGTGGGCACAACACCACATGAAGAGCGCAGTAGCATTGATCCCACCGCGAACCTTCTTCTCGGCACCCTGAAACTTCCCAGACATCGCCGAAGCCCCATCAAACGAGCAGGATACGAACGAGCCCTTCGGGAGATAACACAGCATCTGCTTTATCTTCGTTGCGTAGCCGGTTGCAGTTTGATCGTGCAGGACTTCAAGGCCAATGAAGCGCTCTTACTGACACCTGAACGAAGGTTTGTCATAATGTCAGAGACAGAAACATGCTCGGCGGACGTTTCGTGCTTCTTCATGCGGTTTCGGAGGTGCGTTTGGTCGGCGTAAGGCATGTTGATGAGGACTGCTCTTGTACGCGGAAACTTTTGGCTGCAAACCTTGCACTGGGCCCCCGCATCTGACACATCGAGCCATGGATACTCGGCAAGCCACCTGTCAACAGTGGATCGCAGAATTTTGCCACTGCCAAATGTACGAAACTTCGTGTTTTCTTCCGACTCAGGAGCGGGCTCGTCGTCAACAACAATCGGCTCAAATGCCACTGCTGAACCGGACAGGATCACGACCACGACAGCTACTAAAGCAAGAACGGAAAGTCCGACAAGACTGTCATCATCTGGGTCCGACTCATACTCGGCAACAACCTCGTAGCCTTCAAATGCGGGGGGTTCAACTGCAGCAGGTGGTGTTGGGATGGCAACTTCTGCTTGAGCGGGCAGGTCTTCGGCTGATGTGCGAGCAGTGAGAGCATTCTCGGCGGCGATCTTCTTTTGAGCAGCATCGTAGGCCTTCACCTTAGCCAGCAACTCGGCGTTCTTCAGCCTGTTGCTGCCTGTCCCCTGGTTGATGCGCCTGAGGCTTGCTTGCTTCTCAAGCTTCGGTCCTCTCCAGTTCGCGTAGTCGAACTGGATGGTTTCGTCTGAGGGGCCACGTGCAGCGGCCGCACGGAAACCGAAACTCGCAAGCGACATGTTACTTGGTTTGGGCCTGGCTGACTTTGTGTTAAACAAGAAACAAGACAGTGTGTTTGTTAACCTCATCCTGAGTCCCTCTCACAGCCTCCGCGGGCCCGCCTCTGCACTCGACTGTGCTGTTGCCCGGGACCTCTCGTGCATCACCCAGCCTCGGCCTCTGGCCTCGCCTGCCCTGTCTCGGCCTTCTCGGGCATCACCCAGCCTCGGCCTCCGGCCTCGCCTGCTGTCTCGGCTCTTGTAGGTGACCCCCCTGAGGCGGCGGTCCCGATAACGTCGCATGAGACCTTATCGGTACCTCTTTTGCCCATTTCTGGGTTGCGACCTTATCGGTACCTTTTGGGGGTTGCGACCTTATCGGTACCTTTTTGAGGTGCGACCTTATCGGTACCTTTTTGGGGTTGCGACCTTATCGGTACCTCTTTTGGAGGTTGCGACATTATCGGTACCTCTTTTGGAGGTTGCGACCTTATCGGTACCTCTTTTGGAGGTTGCGACCTTATCGGTACCTTTTTGGGGTTGCGACCTTATCGGTACCTTTTTGAAGAAGAAATGTGAAAACGGGTTTTTGCCTAGAGGCTTTTCGTGTTATTCTGCAGATGCTTTGAAAAAACGGAAAATTTTTTTTTCGAGAAAAAAGCAGTCTGAAAAAAAGACGAGGTGCGACCTTATCGGTACCTTTTGAGAGTGCGACGGTATCGGTACCTCTTTTGGAGGTTGCGACCTTATCGGTACCTTTTTCGGAGAAAGTTCCGGAAAAATAATTGGGGGGGGAAAGGTGAAAAAATGTCGAGAAAAAACGTCGGAAAAAAAGAACTCTGAAAACGACAACTCTAAAAAAAAGACCAGGTGCTTGTGATGATACTGCACCAAGCCGCTATCGACCTTAGAACTCTTTGCACGTGTCGTGTCATGCGGTCGTCTTGCTTTGTGTCCGGTGTGCGCTTCACGGCCGTAATAGTAGCAGTTTGCACTTGAGCACTTGCAGCAATACTCTAGTCGTAGTCTGAAATGAAGTGATCCGAGGCAGACGACTTTAAAGTGTTGCAAACAGATCACAAACACGCTGAGCTCAAGTATACACTGCAATCAAGTGCTCCTAAACTGCTCGTGTTGCGAACGAATCAGCGGGATAGTGCACGAAAAGATGCTACAGCATACCACTGTTTAGCCAACAAGAACTAAGGCCGGCACGTTTCCGAGGCCGTTTCAATGTCCTGTATGGTTTTTGCATATTGTATCAGCGAAAAGTGCACTTCAAAAAGTACCTGTACCTTCCACAGATCGGCAATGACTCCCATACCGCTTCTGGGGGTGGCTTCTCTGCTTCCAACTTTCCTGTGTGGTGATGTAGGGGACCGCTTGTAGCCCACGAATCAGGGTTGTGCTGCCCCGACACTCAAACGACCTTCAAGGGCTTCAAGGCCAGACGACTGTTTAGTGTTGCAAACGAATCGCAAACACGCTGAAGTTGGGACTCCCACACACTGAAATCAAGTGCTCCTAGGCAGACGAACTGTTAGTGTTGTGAACGAATCGCAAACACGCTGAGATTGGGACCCCACACACTGAAATCGACTGAGAACAACCTGAGCGATCTCTCTTAACAAAATATTTAGGCGCCGAAGGCGCAACCACCCAATCCAACTTTGTACACACAAAACAGAGATCTTATGAATCAACGATAAGCGAGCAAAAAAGTAGCTTGTAAAACCGGAACAAGTCGGAAACCCCATCGGGGGAAAGCACGAGATGCAGGTGCTCCAAGGCCAGACGACTGTATAGTGCCAATCCAACTTTGTACACACGAAACAGAGATCTTATGAATCAACGAAAAGTAAGCAAAAAGTAGCCTGTAAAACCGGAACAAGTCGGAAACCCCGTCGGGGGAAAGTACGAGCTTCAAGTGCTCCAAGGCCAGACGACTGTATAGTTGCAAACGAATCGCAAACGCGCTGAAGTTGGGACTCCCACACACTGAAATCAAGTGCTCCTAGGCAGACGAACTGTTAGTGTTGCGAACGAATCGCAAACTCACTGAAATTGAGACCCCACACACTGAAATCGACTGGGAACAACCTGAGCGATCTCTCTTAATAAAAGATTGAAGCGCCGAAGGCGCAACCACCGAAACCGACTTTGTACACACGAAACAGAGATCTTATGAATCAACGAAAAGCGAGCGAAAAAGAGCGTGAAAAACCGGAAGAAGTCAAAATAGTACCTGTATCTGCCACAAGACTCCTTCGCCAGCGCTGTTTGCGATGTGGTGTTTTCTCTGTTAACATTCCTGTGAGGTGGAGTTGGGGTTGGTTTACCATCCTCCAAGCGAATGGATTGGAACAGCAATTGTAGCCTACAAATCCGGTTTGTCCTGCTTCATCGTAGCTGGCTGCGCAACAAGAACAAAAGTGTGGAAAGTAAGTAACTATGTATTTCTTTGTCTCCCCATCCACCTATATCATCAGAGAGAGAATCATTACGTTGTTGGTGCCGTGCGCCTACAACGACGCGGCCTTGTCGTAAACGATGATGATTGCGTCGATGATGGCGCAGCCGGGGGCGTTCTGGCTGGTGGGTGCGACCGCCTGCGAGTGTTAACAGGTTGTGTCGCTGGTTCTTTTTGATCGCTTGGCGGCGGCTAGCACCTTGGCAGAGACTCTCAACTCCCGCTGGACAAAACGTCTTGCGGATACTCGGGCACCGCATCAGTGCTTGCCCAACATCCATTCGGTCTCCAGCAGCAAAGCACTTGTGAGATCGCTGTTCAGTGTGGAGGTCCGATTGGGTGGTTGCGCCTTCGGCGCTTCAATCTTTTATCAAGAGAGATCGCTCAGGTTCTTCTCAGTCGATTTCAGTGTGTGGGGTCCCGATCTCAGCGTGTTTGCGATTCGTTCGCAACACTAACAGTTCGTCTGCCTAGGAGCACTTGATTTCAGTGTGTGGGGGTCCCAACTTCAGCGTGTTTGCGATTCGTTTGCAACACTATACAGTCGTCTGGCCTTGGAGCACTTGAAGGTCGTATTTTCCCGTCTTTTTCCTAGTTTTTCGCCGACTGTCTTTCCGTCTTTTACCGGGTTTTACACGCTCTTTTTCGCTCGCTTTTCGTTGATTCATAAGATCTCTGTTTCGTGTGTACATAGTTGGATTGGGTGGTTGCGCCTTCGGCGCTTGAATCTTTTATCAAGAGAGATCGCTCAGGTTGTTCTCAGTCGATTTCAGTGTGTGGGGTCCCGATCTCAGCGTGTTTGCGATTCGTTCGCAACACTATGCAGTCGTCTGATCTTGGAGCACTTGAAGGTCGTATTTTCCCGTCTTTTTTCCAAGTTTTTCGCCGACTGTCTTTCCGACTTTTCCCGGGTTTTACACGCTCTTTTTCGCTCGCTTTTCGTTGATTCATAAGATCTCTGTTTCGTGTGTACAAAGTCAGATTGGGTGCTTGCGCCTTCGGCGCTTGAATCTTTTATTAAGAGAGATCGCTCAGGTTGTTCTCAGTCGATTTCAGTGTGTGGGGTCCCGATCTCAGCGTGTTTGCGATTCGTTCGCAACACTAACAGTTCGTCTGCCTAGGAGCACTTGATTTCAGTGTGTGGGAGTCCCAACTTCAGCGTGTTTGCGATTCGTTTGCAACACTATGCAGTCGTCTGATCTTGGAGCACTTGAAGGTCGTATTTTCCCGTCTTTTTTCCAAGTTTTTCGCCGACTGTCTTTCCGACTTTTCCCGGGTTTTACACGCTCTTTTTCGCTCGCTTTTCGTTGATTCATAAGATCTCTGTTTCGTGTGTACATAGTTGGATTGGGTGGTTGCGCCTTCAGCGCTTGAATCTTTTATCAAGAGAGATCGCTCAGGTTGTTCTCAGTCGATTTCAGTGTGTGGGGTCCCGATCTCAGCGTGTTTGCGATTCGTTCGCAACACTAACAGTTCGTCTGCCTAGGAGCACTTGATTTCAGTGTGTGGGGGTCCCAACTTCAGCGTGTTTGCGATTCGTTTGCAACACTATGCAGTCGTCTGATCTTGGAGCACTTGAAGGTCGTATTTTCCCGTCTTTTTTCCAAGTTTTTCGCCGACTGTCTCCGACCTTTCCACGCTCTTTTTCGCTCGCTTTTTTCGTTGATTCATAAGATCTCTGTTTCGTGTGTACAAAGTCTGCGATCCGTTTGCAACACTACAATCGTCTGGCCTTGGAGCACTTGAAGGTCTTTTTCCCGTCTTTTTTCCAAGTTTTTCGCCGACTGTTTTTTCCGACTTCCTCCAGGGTTTGTAAACACTCTTTTTTGCTCGCTTTTTCGCTGAATCGTAAGATCTCTGTTTCATGTGTACATAGTTGGATTGGGTGGTTTCGGTTTTTTTTTTGGCCCAAAAATTTTCGGAAATTTTTCGGATTTTTTTTTTGGCCCAAAAAATTTTTGGAAAATTTTCAGATTTTTTTTTTTGGCCCAAAATTTTTCGGAAATTTTTTCGGAATTCTTTTTTGGGCCAAAAAAATTTCGGAAATTTTTCGGATTTTTTTTTTTGGCCCAAAATTTTTTGGAAATTTTCGGAATTTTTTTTTTCGGCCCAAAAAAATTTCGGAATTTTTTTCGAAATTTTTTTTTGGAAAATTTTCAGATTTTTTTTTGGCCTGGAAATATTTCAGGAAAATTTGGTCACAATCCCAAAAAAGGTCGAGATGAGGGCGCAACCCTCAAAAAAGGTCGAGATCAGGGAACAAGCCAAAAACGGGCCAAAAAGGTAGAGATAAGGGCGCAGCTCAAAAAGGTAGAGATAAGGGCGCATCTCAAAAAGGTCGAGATAAGGGCGCAACCCAAAAACGGGCCAAAAAGGTCGAGATAAGGTCGCAACCCAGAAATGGGCAAAAAAGGTATCGATAAGGTCTCATGAGACGGTATCGGGACCGCCGCCCCCCCTGACCCCCCACGCAAAAATCCCTTTGGCGAAAAAAATATTTTCGCCAACCCCTTTTCAGATTTTTTTTTTTTTTTGGTGAAAAAATTTTTTTTCGCCAAAGGGAAAAACCCCTGCTAGTGAAGAAAAAAAGTTTTTTTTCACTAGTGAAAAAAAAACTGGGTGTTTTTTTTCACTAGTGAAAAAAACACAGTGGGTAAAATTGGTTTTTTGCCTACCGCCAGTGAAAAAAACTTCTCAGAGTCAGGGGTTTTTCCCTTTGGCGAAAAAAAATTTTTTCGCCAAAAAAAAAAAAAAATCTGAAAAGGGGTTGGCGAAAATATTTTTTTCGCCAAAGGGATTTTTGCGTGGGGGGTCAGGGGGGTCACCTACAAGAGCCGAGACAGCAGGCGAGGCCGGAGGCCGAGGCTGGGTGATGCCCGAGAAGGCCGAGACAGGGCAGGCGAGGCCAGAGGCCGAGGCTGGGTGATGCACGAGAGGTCCCGGGCAACAGCACAGTCGAGTGCAGAGGCGGGCCCGCGGAGGCTGTGAGAGGGACTCAGGATGAGGTTAACAAACACACTGTCTTGTTTCTTGTTTAGCACAAAGTCAGCCAGGCCCAAACCAAGTAACATGTCGCTTGCGAGTTTCGGTTTCCGTGCGGCCGCTGCACGTGGCCCCTCAGACGAAACCATCCAGTTCGACTACGCGAACTGGAGAGGACTCATCAACATGCCTTACGCCGACCAAACGCACCTCCGAAACCGCATGAAGAAGCACGAAACGTCCGCCGAGCATGTTTCTGTCTCTGACATTATGACAAACCTTCGTTCAGGTGTCAGTAAGAGCGCTTCATTGGCCTTGAAGTCCTGCACGATCAAACTGCAACCGGCTACGCAACGAAGATAAAGCAGATGCTGTGTTATCTCCCGAAGGGCTCGTTCGTATCCTGCTCGTTTGATGGGGCTTCGGCGATGTCTGGGAAGTTTCAGGGTGCCGAGAAGAAGGTTCGCGGTGGGATCAATGCTACTGCGCTCTTCATGTGGTGTTGTGCCCACGTCCTCAACCTCCTTGCCCAGGATGGCATAAAAGCAGTTGCGTTCATGGGAGACTTCTTCAGAACCGTCCGCGCCCTTTGGCTGATCTTCTCCGACTCCGACATCAACAAGCTACTTCTGAGCAGCGTATTCGCAGACCCGACATTTGCAGCGATGTGTGAGAAGGTGAATCGTGCCCTGGTGGAGCCGTCCGATACACGCTGGCTGGCCTACTGGAGAAGTGTCTCTGTCATCCGTATGCAGTATTCTGCAATACGCGAAGCCCTTAGACGCATCTGGAACGAGCGGAACAGCACCCACGCAGAGCACCTGTACAAAGAGGTGAGTAAGCCGCAATTTTTTGCATGTCTTGCACTTGCGTGTGACGTTCTGGAAAAGCTGCATGCAATCTCTCTTGTTTTCCAAGGAACCGCGACCACCATCTCGGATGTTTGCAGAGAAGTGGACTCGCTCGAAGCAGAATTGAGGGCACTAAGCTCGGAAGAAAGGGCCAAAAAGATCACGAAATACTACACTTGCTGGCGCCGTTCGTTCTTCGAAGCGACCAACGTTGCCGTTACCATGCAGGGTCAAAACCTTGTGTCTTTTTGGAAATGGCCAAAAAAAAATTTTCGGAAAAAAAATGGGTTTTTTGAATTTTAAAAGTTTGGAACAAACTCTGCAGTAATTTTTGAGGAAGTTGAGCAAAATTTTTTTTTTCCAAAAAATTTTTTAGGGCTCCATCAGCCCCGCGGGAGCGTTTTAAAAAGACACAAGGTTTTGACCCTGCATGTTACCCCTGCAGCGTTCAGCACATTCCATCAGACTATCGCCTCCCCATACATTGCTGCACTCCTCAAGTCCACAACGGTCCGGTTTGAATCCAAGGAAGTTCTTCGGCACTTCGTTCTTTGACCGCATTGCGTGGCCAGAGGGCGCGCACCTTACAAACTGGGGGGGATGAACACATCCGGGAGCTCTACAGATACTACAGCAAGCCCGGCCGGGTCACGTACCGACAATATCATGCAGGGTCAAAACCTTGTGTCTTTTTAAAACGCTCCCGCGGGGCCGATGGAGCCCGAAAAAAAATTTTGGAAAAAAAAAATTTTGCTCAACTTCCGCAAAAATTACTGCAGAGTTTGTTCCAAACTTTTAAAATTCAAAAAACCCATTTTTTTTCCAGAAATTTTTTTTTGGCCATTTCCAAAAAGACACAAGGTTTTGACCCTGCATGATATGAAGTGGACGTGCCAGCAACAGACACAATGCCTCGACCCACATACCATACAGGGTCAAAACCTTGTGTCTTTTTGAAAATGGCAAAAAAAAAAATTCCGGAAAAAAATTGGGTTTTTTGAATTTTAAAAGTTTGGAACAAACTCTGCAGTAATTTTTGCGGAAGTTGAGCAAAATTTTTTTTTTCCAAAATTTTTTTTCGGGCTCCATCGGCCCCGCGGGAGCGTTTTAAAAAGACACAAGGTTTTGACCCTGCATGATACAGCACCACTCGCTCGGAAACGAAGACAGACCACGGCACTCCCCTTTTGCACGGAATGACCGAGGCAGACCTGGTGAGAGACTGGACCCTACTTAAGGAGGTTCTACGCACCTCAAGATACTCCAAAAATGCACACGCGGTGTATCAAGCCTTCGCCCCTGATGGCACTGCGAGTGCCCGCATGCAGCCATTGAGACAACTGGTCGAACTGGCACAGACCATTGTCAGTTCCTCTGCAGAAAGTGAACGCCAGTTCAGTACCCTGGCCCGTGTAAAGACCCGACTGCGCAACCGCATGCTGAACACGACACTGCGCGCCCTCTTTTTCATCGAAGACACCGATGAGAAGGAGATGGACGACGCGACTGCGGAGGAGGTAATCGACCTTTTTACTTCTGGCTTCGCAGCCGAAGCCCTAAGGGCAGCATGGTTTGCTGGAGAGTCTGAGCCGGTGAAGAAGGTAGCGAAAAAGCGCAAAATTGACTTGACACTACCCTGAAACCTTGCTGCACCTCCTTGTCCTGTCTTGACTTCTTCTTTTGTTAACTTGTACCCGTCCCTTCCACCAGACCAACCGCACGTATTCTCCGACTCTCTCTTCTTCCTTGCACCACGAACCGCCGAAGACTCAGAATGGAAGGACAGATGCGGGTGGACGGGCTCTGTACGACGTGAGGGCGAGAAAAATTTTCTCGCTGACAGAAGAAATTTTTTCGCCAGCATTTTTGGCCTTGCTGGCGGGCAGAATAACCCCTGCTCAGAGTGAGAGAAAAAAAATTTGCTCAACTTCCTCAAAAATTACTGCAGAGTTTGTTCCAAACTTTTAAAATTCAAAAAACCCAATTTTTTTCCGGATTTTTTTTTTTTTTGCCATTTTCAAAAAGACAAGGTTTTGACCCTGCATGTTACTCACCATCTGTCCTTCTGGCAGAACACAGTCATGACCCTCACCAGGGTCAAAACCTTGTGTCTTTTTGAAAATGGCAAAAAAAAAATTTCTGGAAAAAAAATGGGTTTTTTGAATTTTAAAAGTTTGGAACAAACTCTGCAGTAATTTTTGAGGAAGTTGAGCAAAAAATTTTTTTTCCAACTTCTTTTTTTGGGGTCCATCGGCTCCGCGGGAGCGTTTTAAAAAGACACAAGGTTCTGATCCTGCATGCTAAAAAAATTTTTGGAAAAAAAAAAAAGAAAACTTTCAGTTCTTTAGAACTGAAAGTATTTTATTATCGATTAGTCAACCTCTACGACCGCTCAGGAAACGTCTTCGACGGAAGAACTCACGTACACCACGTACAGAGAAAGTTTCTGGTTGTTGAGGCTAATCAACACACCAAAGGTATGGACAAGACGCCGCATCTGACAACTCTGCAGGTCCCAATGGGGCAGGATACCGCCGTAAGTCCGTTGGGCAGGCAACAAACGACCGTAAGTCGCCGTAAGTCCGTTGGGCAGGCACCAGACTTCCGTAAGTCCCATTGGGGCAGGATACCGCCGTAAGTCCGTTGGGCAGGCAACAAACTACCGTAAGTCCCAATGGGGCAGGATACCGCCGTAAGTCCGTTGGGCAGGCACCAGACTTCCGTAAGTCCCGATGGGGCAGGATACCGCTGTAAGTCCGTTGGGCAGGCAACAAACGACCGTAAGTCGCCGTAAGTCCGTTGGGCAGGCACCAGACTTCCGTAAGTCCCAATGGGACAGGATACCGCCGTAAGTCCGTTGGGCAGGCAACAAACGACCGTAAGTCCCGATGGGGCAGGATACCGCCGTAAGTCCGTTGGGCAGGCACCAGACTTCCGTAAGTCCCGATGGGGCAGGATACCGCCGTAAGTCCGTTGGGCAGGCACCAGACTTCCGTAAGTCCCAATGGGGCAGGATACCGCCGTAAGTCCGTTGGGCAGGCAACAAACGACCGTAAGTCCCGATGGGGCAGGATACCGCCGTAAGTCCGTTGGGCAGGCACCAGACTTCCGTAAGTCCCGATGGGGCAGGATACCGCCGTAAGTCCGTTGGGCAGGCACCAGACTTCCGTAAGTCCCGATGGGGCAGGATACCGCCGTAAGTCCGTTGGGCAGGCACCAGACTTCCGTAAGTCCCAATGGGGCAGGATACCGCCGTAAGTCCGTTGGGCAGGCAACAAACGACCGTAAGTCCCGATGGGGCAGGATACCGCCGTAAGTCCGTTGGGCAGGCACCAGACTTCCGTAAGTCCCGATGGGGCAGGATACCGCCGTAAGTCCGTTGGGCAGGCACCAGACTTCCGTAAGTCCCGATGGGGCAGGATACCGCCGTAAGTCCGTTGGGCAGGCACCAGACTTCCGTAAGTCCCGATGGGGCAGGATACCGCCGTAAGTGTAAGTCCGTTGGGCAGGCACCAGACTTCCGTAAGTCCCAATGGGGCAGGATACCGCCGTAAGTCCGTTGGGCAGGCACCAGACCTCCGTAAGTCCCAATGGGGCAGGACACCGCCGAAGTTCGTTGGCAGGCACCAGATTTCCGTAAGTCCCAATGGGGCAGGACACCGCCGTATGTCCGTTGGGCAGGCACCAGACTACCGTCCGTAAGTCCGTCGGGCAGGCAAGGTCCCGAGAGCGCAGGACAACACCGTATGTCCGTGGACGCACAACAATTCTGTAAGTCCCGAAGCAGCAGGAAAATGCCGTGGCAGGCGGACACCGCCTTAAGTCCGTTGGGCAGGCACCAGACTTCCGTAAGTCCCAATGGGGCAGGACACCGCCGTAAGTGCCGCTGGGCTGGCAACACACATTAACAAGCTTCTGTGAATCGTAGTAGGGCGGGACACGCCATAAGACTACTTGTAAGTACATGCGGCACACCGCTGTCTGTCTGTTGGACAGGCCATACTTATGGAAGTTCCCATACCAGTAATATCGACATATCGCCAGGCTCGAATTCTTTTCTCAAAGAATAGAAGAATGGACAGCGTTTCCTTCATCATTGCGCACAAGGCTGATCTGAGGGCCGCCGCCACCGCTAAAAAGGCTTTGCCGGACGCAGTCGAAGCCGGAATCGACCAGCATGCCGCCGATCTATATGATGAATTTGTGAGATCGGCCGAAGCAGACGCAGACGCCGTCAAAAGGGCCTCACTTGCCATCATCAGCCTTGAACTGTGTGCCGTGAAAGAAGAAAGGATGGACCCGCCTTCTGTGACGGAAGTGAAGGAGTTGTACGCAGCGCTGAAGAAATGGAGCATGCCTGACCTGGAAACGATGGCCGGAATCGCAATCCCAATCGCGGACCTGATCGCGGGAGGGATGAGCTGCGCGAACGCGGGGATCATCCGCGCGTTTGGTCTGAGGCTACCAAAACAAGATGGAACAGGAAAAATTAAGGGCGAACCGCGCAGAATGGTGAACATTGACCAAAGACTGCGTCAATTAAACCTGCATGATGTTCCGACGGTATTGAAGCCCGATATCCCGCTAGTCAGAGCGATACTCCTCCAGATGGAGGCAGGGGTCAAGATCCCTGTTGACTTCTCACCGAAGAAAGCACCGCTTTTCCCAACCAGGGCCGAAGCACACAATATTGCCTTCTCTCCGATGACCACACGCCTAAACGACGAGGTCCTTCAAGAGGCCAAGGACCATCTCGGGGAGGCAGCAGCAGAAACAGCACACAAGAAAATCCTTCTCGATGTGTCCTCAAAAGTCGACAAAGACTTCATGCCAGGCACGACTCACACGCTGATGCGGATTCGTCATGCCCTTGCGTTGCTAGTATGCAATGCAGTCCCGGAGAGGGACCAATTGCGTCTGATCGTCATGGTGGTTGGACTCCTGCCACTGGCAGCATCCCACACAGCCTCGCGCGGCACCTATGCAGCTGGGATCAGATACGAGGACTTCGTTTTGAAGCAAGCTTCCGACTTATCTCGAGACGTGTCGACCGTGGATACGCTAACATTCATGGGGAACATCGACAGCGAGGTGCTGAAAGGGTTTAGAGACAAAGTTGAGCTCGAGCGCGAACAAGCGAAACCCGCTAAAACAAGGAGCAGCAACGTGACGTCACCACAACAGCACCGCTACGAACCTTACGGCAAGGCCTCCGGAAAAGGTGCGACGGCGAACAAACCCGGGTTCAAGGGCAAGCGCCAGAAGAACTGACTAGCACCGCTGTCGGTCCACCATTCTCAAGCACCCCAACGTCATGAAGTTGCTCAAACGTCCTTCGCAACCATCCCGATACTATCTCATCCTGCTCTCTACACCTCGTCGACGCCACCAGCAGATCTGACTCACAAGCTGTGGTTGCGGTGCGAACCGGGGAATCAACGTGAACAGTCCCAGCCGTTTCGATCCATCGAGGAGCACCGTCCCCATCAAAAACAGAAGGGAGTGTTTTACTCGTTCCAGGCGAAATCAATGGAAGACCACGTGGCGCTGACAGCTCGAATCAAATCACAAGCGTTCGACGCAGCAGAACTCGATCCTGACCTTCGCCAGTGCACGCTCATCTACGCCACGAACTCGACGGCACAGAACAAAAACTTTCGAGCAAGCCGTCTTCTATATTGGGAAGATAGAGCGAAGAGTAGCAAGAAAGACACGGCGCGGTTCAATTCGTTCTTCGATATGGATCACCCTGCGAAAGCAATCGCGTCTCGCATCAACGTACCTGTCGTGGAGGAGCTTCTCGAGCTGATGGGAGCAGCACAACCGGGCGTGAAGAACGAATTCGTTCACAGACTCGGGTTTGGTTTCCCAGTTGTCGATGACTTGTGCGAAGAAGGGGTATTCGACGTGAAACCTGAAAACAGGAGCGCTCGAAAGTCGTTCATCTCCACGAAAAGAGAGCTGAAGAACAAACAGCAGCCCCTCCTGGAGTCCCTCCGACGACAAAGCATACGTGACGGGAATCTCCTCGAGATCTCTGCCCAGTTGAAAGCAGAAGTCGAAAAGGGATGGCTAGAGGGTCCCTTCTCGGTCGAGACACTCCCAACGGAACACTTCATTCCGATCAGGAGGTTCGTCGTGGTTCAAGGGGAGAAGCACCGTGGATGCGATAACGGACGAGCGACGAATAAGGTCACCCGCATCCACTCCCCAATAACACTTCTTGGCATTGACAACGTGGTGGCGACAGCTATTGCTTTGTTTCAAAACGGAGTCGTACTGCAGGCACAAGCCGTCCTCGATCAGTCGGACGCTTACAAATCGTTGATCGCCGATAAAGCACAACGAAAGTATGCAGTGATCGTCGCACTCAATGCTGCAACGCACGAACTTGAGCTGTACCTCAGTAACGTGCTCTGCTTCGGGACGGAGTCGGCGGTTCTGGATTACAACTGCCTATCTCGGTTTGTAACAGCAGCTGCGCGCAGAATCATGGGTATTCCTGCATCCGGGTATTTTGATGACTTTCATCTACTCGGAAGAGCCGACGACATCGAGCAGATGGCGTTCGACTTCCAAGAGTTCTTCTCGACCATCATCGGTTTAATCTTCAGTGACAAGAAGAAGAGGATCGGGCAACTCATATCCTATTTGGGCGTGAGCATCGATGTCTCGTCTCCCGGATCGGCCTCCCTAGCTATCACGACCGAAAGGTCGGCTAAACTTAAGGCGACCATCGAGGAGATCCTGCGGAAGGACAGCCTGACACCACAAGCAGCGGCAAAGCTTGTTGGTCAACTCAGCTTTGTTCAACAGAGCATGACCGGGTCGGTAGGACGTGCCTACCATGCAGGGTCAAAACCTTGTGTCTTTTTGAAAATGGCAAAAAAAAAAAGTTCCGGAAAAAAAAATGGGTTTTTTGAATTTTAAAAGTTTGGAACAAACTCTGCAGTAATTTTTGAGGAAGTTGAGCAAACTTTTTTTTTTCCAAAAATTTTTTTAGGGCTCCATCGGCCCCGCAGGAGCGTTTTAAAAAGACACAAGGTTTTGACCCTGCATGCTACATACACCCGATACGAACAAGGCAGTACTCGACCGTAAACGTGGTAAAGCTGGGAGAACGACTACGTTCAGCCCTAGAGTGGTGGCAAGGAGCCATACTTCGATCCCAATTTCATCGGCGCATCGACTACAAGGCCATATCGTCACCGCGTACGCCTATGATCATCTACACCGACGCCACGCTGGGCACCCTCGGATTCTGCGTTTCGTACAAAGAACATCGATTTTACGGAAACGCACTCTCTGCGGTAGACAGAACGAACCACCATAAGTATATCGTCGATCCCGCCGACCGCGACAACATCCAACTGTACGAAACAGAAGTCGTCGTCTCGATTCAATGTTACTTGAACGACTTCCACGAGACCCTTTTTCCGGTTTCTATCCTCGAAGACGACTTCAAAAACATCCCGAAATATTTCTTCGTTGATAACGTCTGTTCTCTTGCGACCCTCGTAAAGGGATACTCGCGGAACCAGTTATTTAATACCTTGATTCGTAACTTCTGGCTCGAGGCAGTGTCCTCAGGATCGATGGAGGTGTGGCTAGAGAGGGTCGAATCAGCACATAATATTGCCGACCTTCCCTCCCGGCAAATGGGCCGCATTTGGTACCTCGAAGAACGAGGGTACCAGTACGTGCCAAACTTCAAAAGTGTCCTCTTCACCCGAAGAATGCGGGATGTGTAAGCTGAGTCTCACCCATCGTCCCGTGTTCCGATCTCCCAACTCACTGTATCCGACACCGGCCAAATGCAAGTCGGATCAATCTTCGCACCAACGTTTCTGCACCTGAACAACGTAGCCACGCCCACGCATGACGTACCTTTCCACGTTCCTCCTCTCACAGTCAGCCGTAGTTAGAGCTTGAAAACTCGGCCAGCTTAACAAGATGCTTCTTCAATTAAAACGCTGAACAAAGGATGCGATCCTTGCGCTTGAATCAGGTGTTTACAGCTTGCTCTTGTGACCCTTCTTCCAACGAACAATACATTCAACGTTGTTGGTCCCTATCTCCCTTACACCAACAAATTGCCCTCGAGAACAACCTGCGACGCATCTCTCCTTCTGCGATGGGAACTAGTGACAGAGATCTGCGTTGGGAATGGAAACATCTCTGTCGGCTACCTGGATTTCTCATTGTCGGAGCGTACCAGATGCATATCTAACACGAAAGGCTCTGTGTATCGCCCGATCTTTCCCATCGCAGACGAGCAGTCCCAAGCCGAAGACTCTCGAACGGACGAACCGCTTACAATGCGCAGCTTAGTGATTCGAGCCTGAGGGGCTCAATCACGCCCCCAAGTATGTAGAGTTGACCACGATAATAAAGAAAACTTTCAGTTCTTTAGAACTGAAAGTATTTTATTATCGATTAGTCAACCTCTACGACCGCTCAGGAAACGTCTTCGACGGAAGAACTCACGTACACCACGTACAGAGAAAGTTTCCCCCACCCACCCACCCAACTGACAAAATGTCTGGACGCAAGTATCCGACTGGACCGGAGGTCATCGCCATGTTGAAAGCGGAGATGGAACGCGATGCAACCGAGGAGTCGGTGATAACTGACTTCACTGTGAGTCGGAAGCGCAAGTTGGAATACCTCGAGGGGCTACCACCTCTGGCCGCTCGCGCGACGATCGATCAAGCCGTTCAATCGCTCACGGCATCCTCGGTCAAAGGTGAGACGTGGCACCTGGACGCACTACGCGGACCTCAAACGATGTCCCCACTTCCCCATTGACCCCGAAGAAATTCGTGGGTTCATAGCAATCCACACCAATGCGGATACCGCAGAGTGCACAATATCAGCGCTCGAAAAAGTCCAACGGTTCTTGGGGATCAATTCTCCGCTGAGAGATCCCTTGGTGAAGGAAGTGATTCGAGGGATAAGAGGGAGGCAAACCGGAAAACGTAAAATGGATGCGATCACGTCGCGGCTTCTCGATAAAATTGTGGACGATACATCCCCTGTTGTTGTTGCCGGCTCCAACCGTTCGTTAAACGAGTTTCGTCAATTGGCAGTTCTATCGTACGTCTACTTGCTACGCACCGGTGACGAAGCGATCCCGCTGAGACGTGGAATTGAGACTGACTCGCCGGTTAATGCACTCCGGGACGTTAAAGAGACGAAAAGACACAGCGCAGTCTTTAAATTCCAACAGGAACTCTACATTGTTCTGAGAACAAGAAAGAACAACCAACAAGGTGACACCTTATCTAGGGGTTGCATTTGCAACATGCAGGCGAGGAAGAAAGGATGGCGGGCGCTATGCCCCATTCATCACCTGTGGCCTCACATCCGAGATAATGTTGCACCCGGTGCGGAAATATTCAGCATGACATACCCAGACATGCTTGAATCCGTTAAAATGAAGGCCACCCTGTTCCAACAGCCTGTGCAAGGGTGGGGTACACATAGCTTCCGCAGGGGCGCCGCGCAGGACATAAATGACAGCAACCCAGAGCTGTGCATCCTCCTTAAGGCCGGGAGATGGAGCTCGCAAACCTTTAAAGAGTACATTGAATGGTCAAGAGTCCATAAAAGAGGCATGGAAGCCATAGCCCAACAAGACACGGAAAGCGAATGAGTCAACTGCAGGGAATGGAAACATCTCTGTCGGCTACCTGGATTTCTCATTGTCGGAGCGTACCAGATGCATATCTAACACGAAAGGCTCTGTGTATCGCCCGATCTTTCCCATCGCAGACGAGCAGTCCCAAGCCGAAGACTCTCGAACGGACGAACCGCTTACAATGCGCAGCTTAGTGATTCGAGCCTGAGGGGCTCAATCACGCCCCCGAGTATGTAGAGTTGACCACGATAATAAATTGCTCAATTTCCTCAAAAATTAGTGCAGAGTTTGTTCCAAACTTTTAAAATTCAAAAAGCCCATTTTTTTTCCAGAATTTTTTTTTTTGCCATTTTCAAAAAGACACAAGGTTTTGACCCTGCATGTTAGGGCTCCATCAGCCCCGCGGGAGCGTTTTAAAAAGACACAAGGTTCTGACCCTGCATGATGTATCCCTTCTGAACCTGCTTTTGAGGCAGGTCTTTAGTCACAGTCGCACAAGGCATTTTACCAGGAAAATTCTTTAGTCACAGTCGCGATTGTGAGTCATGGCATTTTCACTATGAAAATCTTTAGTCACAGACACGATTGTGACCTTTAACATTTTCACTATGAAAATCTTTAGTCACAGTCGCAATGCAAAATCTTGCTTTACCTTGAAAAAACCTTTAGTCACAGTCGCACAAGGCATTTTACCAGGAAAATTCTTTAGTCACAGTCGCGATTGTGAGTCATGGCATTTTCACTATGAAAATCTTTAGTCACAGTCGCGATTGTGACCTTTAACATTTTCACTATGAAAATCTTTAGTCACAGTCGCAATGCAAAATCTTGCTTTACCTTGGAAAAACCTTTAGTCACAGTCGCACAAGGCATTTTACCAGGAAAAATCTTTAGTCACAGTCGCGATTGTGACCCTTCACATTTTCACTATGAAAATCTTTAGTCACAGTCGCGATTGTGACCCTTAACATTTTCACTATGAAAATCTTTAGTCACAGTCGCGATTGTGGCCCTTCACATTTTCACTATGAAAATCTTTAGTCACAGTCGCGATTGTGACCCTTAACATTTTCACTATGAAAATCTTTAGTCACAGTCGCAATTGTGACCCTTCACATTTTCACTATGAAAATCTTTAGTCACAGTCGCAATTGTGACCCTTAACATTTTCACTATGAAAATCTTTAGTCACAGTCGCGATTGTGGCCCTTCACATTTTCACTATGAAAATCTTTAGCCACAGTCGCGATTGTGACCCTTCACATTTTCACTACGAAAATCTTTAGTCACAGTCACAAATGTGACTTGTAACATTTTAAAATTTTTGACCCAAAAATTTGAACCCAAAATTTTGACCCAAAAATTTTGACCCAAATTTTGACCCAAAATTTTGACCCAAAAATTTTGACCCAAAATTTTGACCCAAAATTTTTGACCCAAAATTTTGAACCCAAAAATTTTGACCCAAAAATTTTGACCCAAAATTTTGACCCAAAATTTTGAACCCAAAAATTTTGACCCAAATTTTTGACCCAAAAATTTGACCCAAAAATTTTGAACCCAAAATTTTGAACCCAAATTTTTGACCCAAAATTTTTGACTTAAATTTTTGACCCAAACCCAAATTTTAGACCAAAATTTTTGACCCAAAATGTTAAGGGTCACAATTGCGACTGTGACTAAAGATTTTCATAGTGAAAATGTGAAGGGTCACAATCGCGACTGTGACTAAAGATTTTCATAGTGAAAATGTGAAGGGCCACAATCGCGACTGTGACTAAAGAATTTTCCTGGTAAAATGCCTTGTGCGACTGTGACTAAAGACCTGCCGCTTTTGAACCACATTACCACACAATCGAGAATGAGTTTTTACGTTTCCACGTGGGCAACTGGATCTATAGCATGCAGGGTCCAAACCTTGTGTCTTTTTAAAACGCTCCCGCGGAGCCGGTGGACCCCAAAAAAAATAGTTGGAAAAAAAAAAATTTGCTCAACCTCATCCAAAATTCCTGCAGAGTTTGTTCCAAAATTTTAAAATTCAAAAACCCCATTTTTTTTCTGGAAGCAAAAAATTTTGGCCATTTCCAAAAAGACACAAGGTTTTGACCCTGCATGATAGGCATGCGCAAACAAACCCCCAAACACTACAGATTCATCTGGGGAATCAACAACCCGAAGGTTGCCACTCCGGTGTCGCTTTTCAACGAACCGTGATTCAGGAGGGCGGTGAAAACCGAAAGTTTGACCCGCATCGGCTCATCTACCATCTGGAGTCAAGGTACCTGAGTGGCATGGCCCATCTGCCAGGTGGAGAGCAGGTGGAGGAGGCATTTCACAGTCTACGATTGTGGGTGATGGGGGTTGCGTACTTCGATGGATGGCAGGGGACTCCACAACGAGAAGCCGGCAACAATCTGTTGAGGTTGGTCCGCATGCAATACCATGCAGGGTCAAAACCTTGTGTCTTTTTAAAACACTCCCGCGGGGCCGATGGAGCCCTAAAAATTTTGGAAAAAAAAAAATTTGCTCAACTTCCTCAAAAATTACTGCAGAGTTTGTTCCAAACTTTTAAAATTCAAAAACCCCAATTTTTTTCCGGAATTTTTTTTTTTGCCACTATCAAAAAGACACAAGGTTTTGACCCTGCATGATACAACTATGTGCGGTACAAGGTCCCCAGACGCGAGTTGAAGGTCGAATTGGCGAAGCAGGGTGAGGGCCCTTCAGGTCCTACGAACACCGTCGACAAAGCTGCAGCGGTTGTCATGCAGCGCATGAACAAGAAAGTGCAGCGTTCAACTCCAGCTTGGAAGAAGAGTCAGGGAAAAGCCACGGCCGGGGCGAAATGACTGGGTCCGCTCCGGCTGCAACCAACAACGCCAGTATTCAACAACAACAACAACAAAACTATGCAATTCTTCCACGTCAGCAACGGCAAAGTGAAAAGAAAGTCCGTAAGTTCCATGACAGCCTCAACGCCCTACCATGCAGGGTCAAAACCTTGTGTCTTTTTGGAAATGGCAAAAAAAAAATTTCCGGAAAAAATATGGGTTTTTTGAATTTTAAAAGTTTGGAACAAACTCTGCAGTTATTTTTGAGGAAGTTGAGCAAAAAATTTTTTTTTCAAAATTTTTTTTAGGGCTCCATCGGCCCCGCAGGAGCTTTTTAAAAAGACACAAGGTTTTGACCCTGCATGCTACAACGTATTACAAAGCGGGCTTCCAAGCGCGCCTGTGAATGCACGCTCGTGCCACTGCACTCTCGACACCAATCAACTCGGCCCTACATATCATGCAGGGTCAAAACCTTGTGTCTTTTTGAAAATGGCAAAAAAAAAAAATTCCGGAAAAAAATTGGGGTTTTTGAATTTTAAAAGTTTGGAACAAACTCTACAGTAATTTTTGAGGAAGTTGAGCAAATTTTTTTTTTCCCAAAAAATTTTTTAGGGCTCCATCGGCCCCGCGGGAGCGTTTTAAAAAGACACAAGGTTTTGACCCAGCATGATATGGCAACGGGGCCCCAGTCGAGGCTCAACCTACTACCCTTCTCGGACGTATGGTCCTTCAGCATCTTGTGGCGGCTACCGGTATACGGAGACAGGGAATGCTGGCCTATGCGAAGAGCTTCTCTGGCATGTTTCGCCACATGGGAGTGCCCAACCAGCCTCTGCTGAGCATGGCAGCCGCACTGCGGGCTGTCGGGGCCGCAGTTCCGATACGGCAGGCATTGCCGATGGAAAAGCATCTTCTGGGTGTGTGGGCATTCAGCCAGCAACCTCGGCTGTGTCTCGCGGCCTTGATAGCATGCAGGGTCAAAACCTTGTGTCTTTTTAAAACGCTCCCGCGGGCCCGATGGAGCCCTAAAAAATTTTTCGGAAAAAAAAAATTTTTCTCAACTTCCTCAAAAATTACTGCAGAGTTTGTTCCAAACTTTTAAAATTCAAAAAACCCATTTTTTTTCTGGAAATTTTTTTTTGGCCATTTCCAAAAAGACACAAGGTTCTGACCCTGCATGATAGCGTGGAAGTCAGCTTCACGGTGGGAGGAAGTGACAAAGTTCCACAGCGAACTTCCTTCTCGTCAGCCCCACCGAGATTTTGATCGACTGGTTTACTCTTCCAAAGGGACGCCGAGCAATGCCGTTCACACCCTCCAGGTGGACGGTCATCAAGGGCGACTGGACACAGGCAATCTACGTGTTGCTGAAGTCGTTGTTGCCGTTCCAGAAACTCACAACTTGGACGACAGCGATGCTCATAGCAGAGTGGCGGAAAAGTCCCAACATGGTGGGGTACACAGCCCACAGCATCAAGAGGGGTGCGGTGACCCACCTTTTTCGCAAGGCCGACGAGGGCGAGCAGTTCTCAGTGGTGCTGATATCGAGGCTCGCGAAGCACAAGGCGCCGGAGCAAATCGCCGACACGACGCTGCGCTACGGGGGCGACCCTGTGGCAATGGCAAGATTGCTGGCCACCGCGACGGTTACCTCTCTCCTTTAGATGGGTTTCTGACTTCTTTTTCGCAACCTCTGTTCCAACAACATAGCAGGTTCTCTATCACCAGGAGAAGCAAGAGGACAAGGTTGCCGGAGTCAGAGACTGAGAGGGCATCGCCTCTGCATGTTTCAGGCATTCCGCCCATGGATGTCGAAGAGCTGAAGAGCAGAATGTCACCGTCAGCCCTTCGTAGATTCGAAAAAGTATGGCGCTTGACCTTTTTCTCTCAGGACTTCAAGAATGCCACACAGAGCTTTTACGATCGGCCATCGATGTTCACAAGATCACACGCTGTAACACTCTTTGAACGCGGCATCGTTTCAAAAGCCGAAGGGCCAGGACCGTATCAGAATATCCCTTTCACTGTTCTTGAAGAGAAAGAGAGCGGTCTGCGTCAGAGATTCATCCTGTGGACGAGGGAGGCAAATGAACTCCTCGGAAATCAAGGATATGAGGCACAAGTGCCGATTGAGCACATATCAGCTTACCTGCCTGCCGTAAACAGCGACAGCGGCACAACACGGGACTTTAGAACTGGGTTTTACACAATTGAAATACCTGTTCAGTGCCGGTGGCTATTCCGCTTTTCCGATGCGGATGGCAATTGGTGGGTGATGAACCGCTTGCCGATGGGACACTGTTGTGCTCCCGAATTGATGCACACACTAGCTGCTGTGGCAGCGGGTGATCCAGTTTATCATGCAGGGTCAAAACCTTGTGTCTTTTTGGAAATGGCCAAAAAAAAATTCCGGAAAAAAATGGGTTTTTTGAATTTTAAAAGTTTGGAACAAACTCTGCAGTAATTTTTGAGGAAGTTGAGCAAAAAAATTTTTCCAAAAAATTTTTTAGGGCTCCATCGGCCCCGCGGGAGCATTTTAAAAAGACACAAGGTTTTGACCCTGCATGTTATGTGCGACCAGCATATGCGGCCAAGGGTGTGACTGTACACGTATGGATTGACAACATCCGATACACTGGCCGAACCAATGCAGTGAAAAGGGAGTCAGCCCGCTTAGACAGAACAGCCGAGCAGTGTGCGATTTCATGGAAGCATGAAGACTCACAGACAGATGCAAAGCAGTACACATTTTTAGGTGTAGACTGGGATCATCAACAAGGAGTCGTTCGGCCTTCTGCTAAAACGAGAGATAGACTCGAGGCAGTCGATGTGTCTGAAAAACTAACAGCCGCCGAGCTGGAGTCGCTAGGCGGCAGGTTGTTGCATGCTTCTGCTGTCTCTGGGGTGTTTCCGGGGACTTACTGGTTTGCCTTGAAGTTTTTACGGAGAGTGGTGAATCACTTGAACCGCGGCACAAGGCAACCAAACTCTTTGGTCCACATTCCACCCTCCGTCTCAGGCGAGTTAACAAGATGGCGGCGGGAAGCACAGCAGGAAAGAAAAGTCCACACCAAAGCCAAATCAGCGTTCACTGTTTTTGTGGATGCTAGCTTGAAAGGATGGGGAGGTGTCATCGTGAACAATGACACAATCGAAGTTTTTATTCACGGTGAAGAATGGTCGCCCTATTTCAAAACACGCCATATTAATGAGTTGGAAGCACGTGCCTTGTTTTGTGTTTTGCAGGTACTACCATGTCAGGCTGCTGGTTGTTCGATCAGTATTTTTGTCGACAACACGACAGTAGTGGGCGCAACGAGAAAGAAACATTGCGCCAAAAGCAAGTTATTAAACGATTCGGTCGTTGGTGCGTTGCAACTGTTAAAGGATCGAAGGTGTGTGTTCTCCCTTCAGTGGGTGAAATCAGCATCCAATCCGGCGGATCTGCCTTCACGGGTTCATCCAGCAAAAATGTCAGAGGACAACGAGAAGGAGGTATCACTGGCGGTGAGGAGGTTTTTCTCGGGACTGGCGTAGTGGAGGCGGCATGTGACCTTGTTCTCCACAAGGCTTTCTTGTTTCTTCCACAACGTTTGTCTAAGATCCTGAGCTTGTTTCTCATTTGCCTTCTTCTTATTTCTACGTGGCTGAAAGCGCAGGGAAGACGATTCTACAGATTCATCTGGGGAATCAACGACCCGAAGATTGCCACTCCGGTGTCGCTTTTCAACGAACCGTGATCCAGGAGGGCGGTGAAGGGGTGAAAACCGAAAGTTTGAAGCCCGCCCACCCATCCCCCTGTGACCTTGTTCTCCACAAGGCTTTCTTGTTTCTTCCACAACGTTTGTCTAAGATCCTGAGCTTGTTTCTCTTTTGCCTTCTTCTTATTTCTACGTGGCTGAAAGCGCAGGGAAGACGATTCCCCCCACGGCCGACCTGGGTACCCTTGTCACTGGTCACAGGCAGGGGTGGCCTCTGTATCTGTTCTGCAGTGAAAAATGGATCTGCTCGTTACAGTGGACGAGCTTCCATTTGAGAACGAGGAAGACGCCGCCAGGATTATGGCCTACACCGCCCAGCACAAAGAGGAAGTGAATGGGCTGGTTGTCGCAATGAAGCACAGGCCAGAACGCACGGGGACGAAGCTCTGGTGCGGCCAGTGGGACGAGGAAGTGAATGGACAGGTTGTGGTGGGTGAAACTTGTTCCCGTCAGCTGCGCGAAGCCATAGTAAGAGCGGGGGTGAAACTTTCACCGACCGCACCTAAGAACGGGTCCTTCTACAGCTGCTTAACAGCAGCTAGCTTTTGGTATTTCTTTCAGTTCCGAGAGAAAGCTAACCTCCATGCCCTCTTGCAGAAGAATCTATTCGCGCAGCCCCTGAGTGCGGGTATTGTGCAAATTTGCAGATTTGAAGGCAGATGAGCGGAAGCGATAGTTCAGAATAGGGTTGGCACACCGCCGGATGCCACAACTCTGCTGCTGATGGCGTGCGCGTGCAAGGTTCAACTCGCCGTCTTCACATGCAAGATTGGTACAAGGGGGAACGTTCAGTGTCTAGTAAAGCTGAATCAGTTTTTCCCCGTCTCCTAATGCTCGGATGCCGATGCCGAAAAGCGCTTTCCACCCCTCATCGTTTTTACTGTTTTTTTGGTGACGTGTCCTCATTTTTCCACGGTCCGCGACCCCTCGTTTAGAGACACCAGGCAAGTGAGGCGTCACCCCCAGAGCCTGCGCGAAAAGGTCTGGTAATCACCCCCATTCTTCAACCTCATTGATGTACTGAAGAACCTTCAATGATGCCCGTTCTTCTCGAACAGCTCGAATCTTGGCGGTGTCGGGTACTGGTCACGAAACCCTCCAGTCAACTGCGTCGGGCGGAGCAAGGCGGCTGCAAATGAAATAGTGGCGGACGAGAAGGTGCTTGCTTCGCTGTTCTCCGAGTACTATGCCGTGGACGTGTAAGACAACTTCTGAAACTATTTCGGACATATAAGACAACTAATGAAACTATGTCGAACATGCTCAGAAACTATGTCGGACATGTAAGACAACTTCTGAAACTTTGCCAACCATGCAAGACAACTTTGAAATTATGTCGGACACCTACGACAACTTTTGAACTGTGTTGGACATACAAGACAACTTTTGAAACTATGCCGGACATATAAGACAACTTTGAAACTATGTCGGACATGTAGTCGCAAAACTATGTCGGACATATAAGACAACTTTTGAAACATTGTCGGGCATCCAAAACTATGTCGGACATACAAGACAGCTTTGAAACTTTTTCGGACATATACGACAACTTTGAAACTATGTCGGACATATAAGACAACTTTTGAAACATTGTCGGGCATCCAAAGCTATGTCGGACATATAAGACAGCTTTGAAACTTTGTCGGACATATACGACAACTTTGAAACTGTGTCGGACATATAAGACAACTTTGAAACTATGTCGGACATGTACGACATTTCACTCTTGAATTTTAAAATTTTGGAACAAACTCTGCAGTAATTTTTGAGGAAGTTGAGCAAATTTCTTTTTTTCCAATTCTTTTTTTTGGGGGCCATCGGCCCCGCGGGAGCGTTTTACAAGACACAAGGTTCTGACCCTGCATGATACGCCGTCGTTCGGGCCGTACAGCACGCGGTCCACAGCCAGTCGAGCGTGGACATCAACCTGCTGTGTGACAACAAGGCGGTGATAGGCTGCGTACGCCGCGGCTACACGCTTCGTCAGGATGCGATGCAGCTGCTAACTCTGATCAACAAGAGCTTGGCCTCATCCAGGAGCCGGCTGAATATCAGCTACGTCCCGTCGCTCCAGAACATCGCGGATCAGTACACAAGACTAAATCGCCCGCAATGTTAGCGCCCAACATCGACAGCCCACTTCGTCGAGTCCTCGTCAAGTGGGTCGGTTGGTTCGATTTCACGACCATGTTCAACCTACTCCCCCAAGGGGCGCTAAAAGAAGGTGTACTAAAGGCAATCAAAGAGGCCCTCCTTTTTGGTAACTGCTCTGGAATTACTCTTAATCTACCAGGGAACAAAAACAAGAGTTTCTCACTCGACGAAATCGCGTCCCTCATAGACCTTTGCGTGGACAACTGCTTCATCGAACAAGGTGGTTTGCTCCTCCAGCAAGTTTGTGGACTGCCTCTGGGGGCTAACGCCTCCCCCGACCTGGCCAACCTATTCTGTTATAGTGTTGAAGCCGGGTTCGTGGATGAGTTGATGAAAGAGGACCCGGCAAAGACTCGCCAATATGCCGACACGAAGAGGTACATCGATGACTTCCTAACCTTCGATGTACCTCCACCACCTCAGGAGTTGTACCACATGCAGTACAAAGAAACAACACTGAAAGAAGGTGACGTCGAGTATATCGGAATACGCATCAGACTCGAACCTGACTCGAACACGCACCATTTCTTTGTACGCCTGTCGGTGAACGAAAAGTCGCGCAACTGGCACTTCAAGCCGGTCCGTTTCATCCACAGCTGGTCTACCATCCCCCACCACCAGGGGTCAGCAATCCTAAAGAACCTCTTAGTCCGTTGCCTTACCCTAACAAACAATTGGCCAGACGCTCTACGAGAGATCCAGCTCTCAATTTTTCTTCTCCTTAACAGAGGCCACTTGAAGCACAAACTGAAGAAGGTCTTCTTCCAAGGGGTACAGGAGCGTCTCCCTAACCTCGAACCTTCCCAACGTCACTTGAGAAAGTGGTTTCACTCGTGTGTGGCAGCATACGAAGCAGGTCTCCCCCTCATAGAAGAGGAACCCATCGTGGGGCGCAAAAGAAAGCAAAAGCTCGGAAAGTTTGTTGACGAACTAACGCACACCACGAAGTCGGCCTTCTTCCCACTCGCAGAAAACGAGGAGGTAGGCAAGCCTCAATGGGTACGGCCGCTGGCCAGTAACGGCATGATCGCACGCGAAGCGAGACTGAACACACGTCTTCGCAGCATTGGCCTTCAGCCACGGTCAGTACCCGGCGACGGTAACTGCCTCTTCCACAGTCTTGCTTATGGCAAGCAGGAAGACGCGCAACATCTCCGCCAGGAGATAGCGGACTATTGGGAAAGCAACCAATCCTACCTTCGACCGTTCTGCGTAGACTGGTCTACAACGAGCTACATCGAAGGTTTACGGAACGGTGCGTGGGGAGACCACTTCGCCCTTGAAGGCTTCTCCCGCCTGCGAGACACCCAACTCTGTATCTTCCAGATCACGGAAGCGGGTGATTACAAGTACAGCGAAGTAGGAAACGGCTCTAACCGCCAATTGCTTGGCCACATTGCCCAATGGCATTTCATACCAGTCCAGGGCAACATGAACGATGACACAAAAACTCGGTTTATCACCCGGTCGTCGAACATGGGTCCCGTTCCCAATCCCACTGGGGACGGGTCAAGCTTCTTCAACGAAGTACTTGAAGGCCTATCGCAGTCGCAACCCGAGTCGCCACCTCGCAGAAAACGCCCACGCATGCCAACAGCCAGTCCAACAGCCAGCCAGTCACCAAGCGGGAAACCGGACACGAAGAAGACACGGTCCGACCAGGATGTTGATAAGACATCTCAAGGTAACGCTCAGCCACTGGAATGTTCCCACTGTGGGGCAACCGAAAAACTGAGCGGCGGATCTTTCGCCAACGCACGGGGTGTCGAAATCCACGAGCGCACCTGTGCAAAAAACCCCGCATGCCACCAAAGTACCTAGCCCAGTCCTATCTGGAGCGCTGGCCCGGCGAGCTACGAGGGCACAAACCTTTTCCCCTTTTTTTCCCCCGTCTCCTTTCCATTCTTGCATTTCAGGCCTGCATGCCCCATCAAAAGCAATCGAAAAGAAAATAAACGAGCGTTCTACCACCTCGCGCGGTGTCACGGGATGTTTGGCAGCCGCTGCTAAACACGGTTCATGTACTTAAAAGAACTCAATGCTAAACAAACATAACGTGGGCGGCGCCGAAGCTTTACCAGCTTCGGCTGACACCATTTGCGCACTTAACCATGGTTTAGAAGACAACTGAAAGCAAAGACACAAAGATAGCCCAAAGCATCTGCAGAATAACACGAAAAGCCTCTAGGCAAAAACCCGTTTTCACAGTTCTTCCTCCGTGTGGCATGCAGCTCATCATATCAGGCGAGCAACCGCCTTTTTGCTTAGTTTTCCGCCGGGTCCCATCCCGCGTTATCAGTCGCTCACGGTAGGAGGGGGGGGGGGGTTCGAATAGGGGCCGCTCGTGCTCCGATGCCTGTTCTTTTTTGCGACAACCAATTTCTGCTTCCCTGGAGACAGTATTTGTTACAGCTAAAAAGAACGTTGGCAGCGGTTTAACCAGAACACATGTAGGTTAAATCGCACAAACGGGAAAAACACGCAGTCTTTTATCCCCGAGGTTTTATTATCCCGCAATCGAACCAGGTTGTAATACATAATAAGCACATACACACCTTCTCCGGTAGCTCCCGGCTCAGCCGACTCTCGCGGCCTTCTTAAAAGGTGAAAGGGAAATAAAACCAGTTTGTACTGGTGTGTGTACTAGAAAGTTGGGGGTTTCACCACCAGGGCCTACCTACCGGGGTTTCTCGAGGGATGCATCCAAGTTGTGCCAAATAACGAGAGGAGATAAGAACCTCACACCAAATATCTAAAACCTGACGTTAAACAAACCTCAAAGGGCAGTGCAAAACGCGCAGTACGTTGAGGAAGCAGCACCAAAACGATCCCCGCCTGCTAGTGAGATGAGACTTTGCGGTGCTTACTCGGAAAACAACGATAAATTGCCCACTTGTGGCGTAAAGAAAGCCTCCATTGACCTAATGCTTCACCGAACGACCATTGTAACTGACATACCGTGCGTGGCCGACCCCGCAACCTGTTATGCCTTGCAACATCCAGTCCCTTGGGAAAGCCGTAGAGACGAATTCGTTCACCAGCAAAAAGACTTTTCCAGAACGTGATGCTTGGCCTTGCCGCTGTTTCTGATTCAGAAAACGAAGTGGTATGGTCAACACACCCGCGAACGGCAGGAAGCAAGGATAGGGAGTGAGCCAGCCCCATGCTTGTTTTTCATCTTGCCACTCACCCATTCGTCACCCATCTGGTGGAGTATCTCAAGGCTAATCCCTTGTTGATTTCGAGCAGCATCAGGAAGCAGAATATGCTCGAATATCTCCGCGAAGCCGCCAACGTTGAGAAGGTGCACTTCCTGGGGCTGGCTTTCCAGACAGTGGTGTACCCCTTGTTCGTGTATTTATACATACACTGTGGCCAGTTCAGACAAACTAAAGGTCGGTCATGTCCAGGAGACGTTTACCACACTCGCTGCAGAGCTCTTTACAGCCGAGCGCAACACCACGTTGTTGATGAAGATGACTCGCAGGGAGTGCGACGTGTTTGGGGGTTCCGCATGCTGCATAATGGCTGGCGGAAAATTCACGAAGGTCCCTAAGGCTGAGCGAGCGACGCGGGTCCTTCCTCGGTTGAAGACTAAACTTCCGAAGGCTTTGCTTGAGGCCGGGGTTGATCGGTACTACGGGACCACCGGACTGAAGAGGTCAAAGGTTCTCATATCTCCAGCGCATCCGAAGCGGAATTCCTCCGCAGCACCATCCACCGCATCGCAAGCGGGCTGTACTACGAGCTCACAAAGTACTGTCCCTCCGACGATCTCGATCATGTGAAGAGGCTCGTGGCGCTTGGTCCTTCTGTGCTGGAAGGGACATGTGGAAAAATGAAGCGAATCTTGCGAGATGCAAACCACACAAGAGCTCGTGACGAGATGGTAAGGGCTAAGGTTTGCTGCAAGGAGTCCGAGTAACCGACTGTCCTCCTTCCCCAGGGTCGTCTCAAAGAGCTTCTTGCTCTCTTTCGTTTGGAATCGGTAACCGAGCGAAAGAAGCGGCTAGGCGAAGAAAAGCGGCTGTGGGACAACACCAAGCAGATGGCAGCAGATAACGTTGAAGCTCGGAAAAGGAAAAGGAGCGATGTAATCGCGTTCATTCCATTCCGCTTTGACTACGGGACAGACTGACAGAAACCAGTACTACTTCAGCAGTGCCAAGCTAGAGGAGCGAAATCGACAATAAGCAAGCGAAAAAAGGAAGGCCTGTTGGAGTGGCTCGAGAGCGAGGACGAGAAGGATATCGACTTCCTGCAGGCAAGCTTGCTTGAGCGCGACATGGAGAATCACATAAAAGTTTCGGGAACTGCGAAAACCTACTTGCGCCTTCTTCGCCAGTACGACGAACAAAACAATGAAGGACCCCCAGATGTGCAAACCCAAGACACCGACGACGAATTCCCCCCGGATACCCTTGATACAGAAGTCGACCAAGACGAGTGACCGTTGGACCTCCCGGTGTTCTCCAACGAAGAAGATGTCAACGAGAATTGACGAGTTGCTGCAAGAGTACGTAGGATGAGAAGTGATCAAGACTCGGAACGAGTGACAGTGGTTCCCAGCTTGTTTTTTCTACCGTCACATCTTGGAATCTGTCGCGAAGGGCCTTGCATGCGTCTAAGTTTTTGAGCCCTTTTTTTCTGCTGAGTGCAAAAAGCTGCACAAAATATTTATTTCGAGGCTGAAAAAAAGTTACCTGCCAGTTACTGTCAGCTACCTACCAGTTACTGTCAAAATCAGGCCTTCAAATGCGCCAATTAACCAAATTCTAAAAACATGGGACGCGGGAACACTGGGAGGGGGTACATCCGAATGCTCCGAGGGCCATGCACAGGCGAAGTGCTGAAAGCGTACAACCTCCTTAGCAACCGAGGCAACGGTAGCGGACACACTCTCCACCAGGCAACAGTTGGGGCCGCAGAAGCTGAACAACAGCTGGATCAAGAGGTGGTCTCACAGCTGTACGACTCTCACTGCCACCTGCCGGTCTCTGGGGCGACCACCGGCGTGCACGGAAGGCAGCTGGTTTGCGGTGTGACGGAGGAGAATTGGGGCCACATCGAAGCCTTGCAGAAACAAGGTATTCCAGGGGTCCGCATCGGCTTCGGTTTGCACCCATGGTGGCTGGGCGACCGAACGGCCGGTTGGGACAAGCGGCTCAGCGCGCTGCTCGAGAAATACCCCACGGCCGTGGTAGGCGAGATCGGCCTTGACAAAATGAAGGGCCCATCCCTCAAGGACCAAGTGGCCGCCATGCATATCCAGTTGCAGATTGCGAAGCAGTACAACAGGTACGCCTCTGGGGTCTTCTTAAAAGTGCTGCAAACTGCATACAAATAGTACGAACTGCCTTCGGGTAGGCTAGTCTGACGCTGGTTGTCGTCGGGAAAAAAAGTATGAGACCTCTGAATGTGTGCCGCTCACGAAAACAGAGTCGTATATGGAGTATCAGATTGGGGCCGGCCATTCTTCGTGCAAATCATGGAAACCAACACTCACATTTTTCAGCTTCCTGTTCAAAACTGTAACCTCCATCAGGCCCGTGTCCGTGCACTCCGTTCGGGTGGCCGGGCTCATGGATGACATCATAGGCGGGAAGGCCATCCCCGTGCACGATCTGCCGCGCGTCTTCATTTTCCACTCATACAACGGCTCCGCTGATGCGGCGAAGCTGCTGCTGCGCAAGGCAGGACAACGCGTGCGACTGTTCTTCGGGTTCAGCCCCGGATGCCTGCGCAGCAATAAGTTCCTCGATGTGGTGAAGATTCTGCCCGAAGACCGGCTGCTGCTGGAGTCGGACTCAATGGAACCGCGCGAGGCCAAGCAACAGCTACTGCTGATCGCGAAGGAGGTGGCAGGAGCTCTGTCTATGCACGTGGAGGACGTTGTCCGCCTCACGGCAAATAACGCCGAGCGGGCTTTGACCATTGACCTGGCATGTGATATGATGCCCCGTAGTTCATGAATAGCTGAGTACGGATTCGTGATAATCGTGGTCGGGCTGTCGGTTAGTTTTTGTTGAAATACAGACGGGCTTTGCTGCTGAAGGATTGCAGCACAAAGCCAAGGTTTGCGGACACCTCCAATGGCTTTCGTGCCTTGTCAAGTTGACCACTCCTAAAAACGAAGGGATCGTATTGCGTCACCGTGCAGCCAAGTGATTAACTTGAGTTTTGCTGCTTGCTGGTCACAAAAACAGACTCCTCAATTTGGTCTCGCTAGCTAGTCAGGTGCGGAAAGACAGCTCGACCCAAGCACCGGAAAAGTCCAAAACTCGAAATGCTAAGCGTATCCAGCTTTCAATAACGAAAGGACCGCAGCAAACACACGCAAAAAGGATCTACACCTTCGCATAAGGAGGGGAGTGACAGGGGACGAGTCATGAAGTGAAAGAACTCCTTTGGCAGTCTTACTATACCCCTACTGACCCGACTAGCATCTACTCCGCGTCTTGACGAGACATACGTTGCAAAGTAAAAAGCCGAAGTTGGACCCCCGCATGTGACACGCCCTCTTTTATCATTTCACGAGAGTGATCGGAACAGAAATGTCGTTCGCTCGCGCGTTTCAGTTGCAGTCGCTGGACGGGAAGAATACAGTCTACACTAGCAACGTGTTCACCAGCTTGTGGGAACGAGAGGGCGAATCTTGGTCCGCACAGGACAAGGCCGCTGCTGTCAGAGAAATCGCTAAAGCCGCTACCGACGACGCGAGTCAAAAGCTCAGGTACCGCTTTTTCTGTTGGAGAGAGGAATTGATCATCGGCCTTTTAGCGAAAGCGATTATGCATTATCGGCCAATTATTGGTGCTTTTGGTTTTGGATCATGTACCGTGGCAGTCTACCTGACGGTTACTGGCTGTTAATTGCAGTTACTGGCTTCCCCCCCCCTTAAAACATCCTCCTACTCGCTACCGGAAAGCAAGTATGCCTTGCAAGTCGTCCGCACCCGATAGATTCCCGTGCGAAGACTAACACACAAAACCACTAAGCCCCGCAACAGATCCAATTCAGCCGCAGAACTGCGGCTACTAAAGCCCCCCCCCCCCCCAGGGGTGGCCCTAAGCGGCCAGATTGCGGAGTCGTTGGCAGAATCTGACCTGACCCCCCCGGGGTTATATCCAAAAAGCCAAATTTGTTTAGCCTATATTTAGCCCATATTTAGCCTATATTTCGCCTATATGAGCCTATATTTCGCCTATATTTTTATTATTTCTTGGGAAAAACGCGAAAATAATCGAATATAGGCTAAATATATATAGGCGTACATGTATCATACTATGCAGTCCGCCGCATTCCGCGCAGATTTTTTTTTTTTTCCGCCGACGACTCCTACCCGCACCCCACACGCACCCCACCCGCACTCCACACGGACTCGGTGTGAGTCCGTGTGGAGTGCGGGTGGGGTGCGGGTGAACGTTTTCCAATGAAAAATACTCAGTAGTCTTAGTATGTATTCGTGGACTTTTACTTCCATTCCTGCACATAACAGTCATTGTGAACCTTTTCATTGCGGCTGCGGAGACCAGCAGCACAATTATGGTGATGATGGTGAGCGGTCAAGTATCCTTGCCACACTCGGGAAGAGCTTATGGCCACTATGAGCCCACCTCCAACCGCGAGTGGGCTCTGTGTCTGCCGGTCGCAGCCCACGGGCGCACAACTGTTCAATCAGGGTGTGGCCACAGCGGCGCACTGCCTCATGTGCACTGCGTATGTGCACGGTCCCGACTGCTTCCGATCCCCTGTGCCCATCTGTGCCGGGTTGAACAGCCAGGACAAGGACCCGTTATCACTTCTCAGCGACACCAGCGGTATGCCGCGTACATTGTGGCGTACACACGGGGAGTAATCCCACTCGAGGACAGTGTTGGCGACCGAGTCTTCCGCCACGGAACGCAGTTCGCCATGACAATCCGCAATGCCGACTCACGGTCTCTTGGTGTTCTTCTCTACCCGGCTGGACCATGCGCCAAGAAACCTGATCCAGGAAGATGCGCATGGAAACGAGAAAAGCACAAAGGGATATGTGCGTAACTTCGTCGTGGCTGAAGAGGGGAAAGATGGGAAACAGGGGAAAGAACACTTCCGGGGACCTCTCGTGGTGCACACTCTTCCCGGGTTTCGGTCCAGCGAGCCACGCTGTAGCATGGTGCGCTAAAAAAAGCCACTCCAGGAGTCCCGGAAAAACACTGAAAGTAGGAAAGTAGGAAAAAGGCTTGCACTTTTGTTCTCAGATGCCTGTTATTGAGAATCACACCCGAGACAGCGAATGTTCGTCGTCGAAGTCTTTGAACCTCCTGGAACAGGGGAAACAGGGGAGAGAACACTTCCGGGGACCTCTCGTGGCTTTCACTCTTCCGGTCCAGCGAGCCACACTGTAGCAGGGTGCGCTCAGAAAAGTCACTCCGGGAGTCCCGGAAAAACACTGAACGTAGAAAAAAGGCTTGCACTGTTGTGTTCTCAGATGCCTGTTATTGAGAATCACACCCGAGACAGCGAATGTTCGTCGTCGAAGTCCTTGAACCTCCCAGAGATGTCTTTGTTGCAGTAGTAAAGGGCTGTCGTCTCGTATGCAGAAGGGTTGATTCTCCCCCCTCTCTCATTTGAGATTGCCCCCAACTGGCTGAACACGGCGTCCACCCGCGTTACACTGACGGGCAGGTACAACAGCGTGAGAGCTACGGCTGAGAGATCCGGCCATACCTGCTTCTTCGAAGTCCAGAATGCTTCGGCATCCTTCCATTTCGTCAGGACGCTGATCGAAACCTTCAGGTACTCGCCCAGTTGGGTTTTGGCGTCGCGGTGAAACACGCCCTTGAATGTGTCCGTGATTGACTCCACTGAGGGGATGGCAATTCCCGCTGCCTTCTTCGTACCCAGCTTCTCAGGGCAAAAGAGCCACATGGATTTGAAGATGTCCCGGGAAAGATAGGTGCTCCACATCTCTTTCAGGACGGCGGAGAGATCGTTGCCAACGGCCTTCATGGCTTTTGCAACCATGGCGGGGAGTTCCGCTGCAAGGGGCTTGCGCGCGGGTGGATCAGCAGCAAAACTGAAAAGGGGCATGACGGGTTCCATGGCTTCCAAGGCCGTTACAAGAGCTGCACACGTTTCTGTGACGTCTGCATCGCTGAACTTCCCCGCAAGTAGTTGGATACTCTCGGGTGTGGTGTTCCTTTTCAGTTCTTTCTCAAGAAATGCTGGAAGAGACTGCAGGCGGGGGACCAGGTGGGCAAGGCATCTGAAGGTGGAATCCCACCTCGTGTCGTTGATAGAGGGGGGGTATTCCGGGCTGGGACGTTGCTCGCGTTGTGGTTCTGGTGTCAAGTCCACTGGCACGTTCTCATTTTGAGCTTGCGTCAACCTCTCCTTTGCACGCTCCAACATGTCTCCATCTCCTTCACCAAGACACTCAAGGATGTCAGCTTCGACGTCTTCGCCATCCTCGTGCAACGACAGCAGGGCAGTCAGCTTTTGGGCGATCGGAATCTCGTCTTCTGTAGCGGCTGCATCGACATCATGGGTCACGACTGCCTTCTGCGCCTGCACCCACCGAACCTCACGCGTGGGTGCTTTGTAGAAAGCGTTGCTGAAGAGACGCAGTGTGTCGTGGGCGTTCGGGTGACTCAGCTTGAACCACGGCTTGATGGCATTTTTCAGATGGTGACCGAAGCAGTATATCACAATGCCCTCCCAGTCCTGAAGGGCGACCACGTTCGTCGACGCCTTGTCAACGACGATGTAAGCGACGTTGGGTATCTTGATCCCGTAGTCCTTGAGGACGTTGGCAACAAACTCCGACTGAGAGGTTGTGTCCAAGGCTTCACCGTCCTCTCCAACGCGAAGTCCCAGCAAGTATGCTCGTCCCTTGTCGTATGCGACCACTGCCAATGCCTGCTCCTTGAGCTCGTCGATGATGGATCCATCAAACCCAATGCCAAACGATGTCCCGATCGTCTCTATTAGATCCTTCTGCATCTGCGTCTTCGCATCGCACCCCCGACTCATATCCATGAGCGTCCTCGTGTGGGGAATTGCCGGGGAGACATGCTTTCTGAAAAAGACACGCATGCAAGCCACTGCCCCTGCCTTCATGCCGGCCATCGCAACCAACCTCGTGAAGTCCTGTACGGCGGTCCCCTTTTCAGTGACGTTTGCGGTACCGGCGTCAACGTCCACAACAACCGCGCCAGCCTTTTTTTGTGCCACCAGAAGTGTGTGCCTCTTCTTGTGTTCTTCGTAGGTGTGATGCTTCTTGCACGTGGTGCTGTCGAGGTAGTTGATTTTCTTTTGGCATGAACCGCACCAGATCACTTCTTCCTGCAACGTGACGTTGGGGTCTCTGAGTGCTAACGACTTCCAAGATGAAGGGAGGTCCTTCACCTTCCTGAGCTCCAAGCCTTCCTTTTCTGCGTCTGTGAGCTTGTTCATCCTTTTTACGGCTGTAATCAGCAGATTGTGGCGTTTGCTGCCGGCCACTGCAACCTTCGCTGCGCCCTTCGCCAGCCCCTTTCGGAGCTGCAGCTTAGACGGTCTTTTGACCACCTTTGTCTGCGAGGCTGGCGTACCAGCCTGTGAGGCTGACCCGCCGGCCTGTGAACCTGCATCTTCTGTCTGTGAACCTGCATCGTCAGCCTGTGAGGCTGCCTCGACTGCCTCAAAGAGCGGACCAAGAACCGACGAGACCGACATCGGGACGGACGAGCCACCTTCGGAATCGCTGGTCGGTGCTTCACTGTTCGGTGCTTCGCTAGTCGGTGCTTCGCTGCTGGACTCCGCATCCTGCATGGCCTGGCTCATTGTCACCCTTCTCTTCTTGTTGGACGGTTCAGACTTGCCGGCCTTCGCCTTGTTTTTCGAGCCCTTCCCATTCCCCCCCCCCCTTCGAAGTTGTGTGTTTGTTTCCTGTGTTCTTGCTGCTGGTCTCCGCAACCGCAATGACCAAGTTCGCAACGACTGTTATGTGCAAGAATAGAAGTACTAAGAATACGAAGCAATACTAAGGATACTGAGTATTTTCATTGGAAAACGTTCACCCGCACCCCACCCGCACCCCAGACGGACTCACCCCGATTCCGTGTAAGTCCGTGTGGGAGTATTTTTAGTCCGTGTAAGTCGGGCGGAATGCGGCGGACTGCATAGTATGATGTATGGTACAATAATACAGTAATTTACAAGAAGAGATAATATACAATACATTATTGTACGACTGCAGTCCCAGCGATCCTGATGCTCCAGCAGCAATCAGGCACTCTTCTGATATCCTAGAAATGACGGGAACTGCCTCCCTTTTCTGCAAATAGAACACATGGCCCACGGTTCTGAGGGCCAAACTCATGAAAAAGGGAAGAAACTCCACGAAAAGGTCAACGAACAAACTGGACCGCAACAAGAAATTGCCCAGTGCACTTAAACAACTGCGAGATCGAGAAAGGACTAAGCAGAACCGCAAACTCGAAAAAGGCTTTCCCAGATGTTGAAGACTGGAATACAGTCTGAAACTTTACCTAAAATGCGCGTGCTCCATAACCCCTTACGGCGCATCAGGCGCACCTTGGATTTGCCACCCAACTCAAAAAGTTAGTTTGCAGAGATTTATATTCCGTTGCAGGAAGCTCCGGAGCTATCTTGCTGCGCCCCATTGCAGCGGATATCTGAATGAAAGGGGCAGTACTTCCCTTCGCGCCCTGGAGAGCGCTCGGTCGGGAAACGAGGAAGAACGAAATACGATGGAATTCACTTCCCTGCTGCGTTCGACCCTGAAAACGTTGTTTCGAAGCAAACGTCCGTGTCAAGGGTCTTCACCTCGGCAAACCTTCACTTCAATTTCCGGACTGACCTGAGTCCGAAGTGAAGATTGTCGAAGTGAAGATCCACCCAGACGTCCTCCTCGCCAAGACACCTGTCGTGGCAACTGCCTTTCTGAATGCTTGCTCGCTCTTTCTGGTAGCCCATATTATGGCTACACCTGCTGCATCTTCACCCTCCGCTTGAACTGCAACACTGTCTTTTTGCGCTCGAGCACCCCTGACAAAGACACCATGTTCGGGAGTCTGTCGAGTCCATCGGGTCATTCCGTGTAACACCTGTCGTGAACCTTCTACACGCCTTACCCCCTGCACCACTGCGTGTACAATAATGTACAATAATCGTACAATAATATACAATAACTGTACAATAATGTACAATAATGTACAAGAATGTACAATAATATACAATAATGTACAATAAGAATACAATAATTCTTGGACGGCGGGGGAAATACAATAATGTCCAATAATCCATTCGTTTCACAACCGTGAATAAACCAAAACTACGCATTTCTTCGCCCGTCTCTCTCAGCTGCGCCCGAACTTTGCTTCGCCCGAACTTTGGTTCACCAAAAACTTGCATCGCCCAAACTTAGTAAACCCGTTTTTTTCCGGAAATCCCGCGAACATTAAAACTAGTGGCGTTAAAAAATTGCTATTATCCAGGCTTTATCCAATGGTTATCCAAGGGCTATCCAGGGTTTTGTTGCAGGGTGGTGTTTTTTCCTTCGCGCCCTCGGCGCGATATTGATTATTGTTTGGTAAAACCAACCTGTCCGGTCGAGTGTTAGTGGGTACCTTTAGACAATTCTGCTTGTCTAGGTTAGGAGAGTCAACATTGAAGGATCGAAAAGCAACATTGCGATGAACGCTTGGCTGCCGCAAGCCCCCTTCCCTGTGGCAAATTTTTTCTGTCACCTCCGGCTTCATCCCTTGAACACAACTGAGGGATTTCGATATCACAAGGAACTCCCGCGACCGTTCTTTGGCCGCCGAGCCGACGTTCATCCCCTGCACTGGATGCGGTCAAGGAAGAAGTGCCACAGAACAACACACAGGTTGACATACCAGCCGTATCTGCACCAGTTGCACCTGCAGTCCACACCAGCCAGGAGGAGCGGCGCTTCGGCCGTCCTCTTCACAGCGCCAGCAAAGCAAAGCGCACCCACAGGGTGGCAGAGTGTGCTGGTTCACAAACACTGCACCAAACCGCGGCCTTGAGAAACCATTGATCAGCCTCTTTTCCGTTTCAACGGCTCTTTTTTCTTTTTTTCACTCTCTTTTTTTGCTTGTTGGCAACATTTACATTCTACACGTTCCACACTTCTTCTCACTTGGTGTGCTGTTGTTACACTCACAGCGGGTGGATAGGCACACTTCCATAAATTTTTAACTCGCCGCTGAAAAATTAAAAAGTTAAACGACCCTCGAAACGATCTCTCTCTCTCTCTCTCCTTTTTTGACCACTTCCGCAAGTTCTGCACATGAATTAAATTACACCCAAAATCATCGGAAGCCACGGGCGTAAATGATTAGCAATTGTAATGTGAAGAATGAATACCGACACAGGTACGGCGATGAGGCGTCCGAGGGGGTTATCCCTTTGTACGACGAAACCGAAGACCTTGACGACGAAACGGAGGGACTCATGATCGTGTGGAAACAGCTCAAGGGAACCGCTTTCGTTCTCGCCGTGCCGGAGTCTGCCAACGTCGCCGTCGCGTCTCACGTGTGCCTGTTCACTTACTTTTGCATCGTCCTATCTCCCGCTTTGTGTTCAGAAGTTCGGTTTGAACATCCTAACAGACAGATCTTTGAATAGAGGGGCGGCGTCGATGACAGTTAAACCAACAGTTTTGGGAGTTGGCAATTAGGAGGGACGGCCTGCCTAGCTCTGTTATTACCTACGCCAGCGTTTGCTTGTGTGGCGTGGACAATGTTCAGAAGAATCCTTTCATCTCTTCGCTTCGTGGCCAGCCTCATCGATGGCCGCCTCACAACTCAAGCCATTCTCAATGATGGCACCGCTTCCTTCACAATCAGATCGTGACGACGCTCATCAAGCTTGGACAGTATGCATACGGTCACAAGGGACTCGAATTTGAGGTCAAAGACGTTCTGTTGAAGCCAGAAGTGATGCACGTCGTTGTCTCAAAGGTATGCTCCATAGCTTATATATGGGGGGATGGACCTATCGGTATTATCTGCCCCAATTTTCCCGGAGTTTCCGCGAAAATAATAGTGGTCTGGTGTGATCCAGACCCCGGTAGAAAGCCGGTAAGAAGTCGCCACGAACCCGGCAGAACTCAGGATGGAGTCCATTTTCCGAGTCAAGATGTTTGGTAAATTTGAAATTCTCAAATTTAGCTCTCTGGCGAGCTATCCCACTTTTCTGGGGCAGGCCGTGGGGTACCCCCACCCCGGACATTTCTCTACCGTTTTTTCATGGTACTTTTGAGAATTCACTAGGGGGGCCCATGCAAGGCAAGCTACAATGGGGCAATAATTTGGGGACAAAAATTATGAGGGCTTTTTTACCGCGTTTCAGCTGGAAAACTCATGCAAAACCCCCAAAAAACACTACTGTGGAGTAGTTAGAGTGGTAGAAAGGTGGTTCAGCCCTCGGATCGAACATCTTCTCCAAAACTTCCTGCTCGGCGCAGTGTCTCCTGGGCAATTACCATGGAAAAAGGGAACTACACAGGAAAGTAGATCTAATCGCGCATTCGAGGGAGAGTGGCTAGGCCAAAGTTTCGGAGAAACGAAACGAAGTTGGCTATTTGAGGAATATGGAACTGGAATTCTGGAAAAAATGGCTTTTTTGCCGCAGTTTCTTTTTGCCGGCTTGCTAAATAATGGTTTCCATGCCGTACAAGGAAGACCAAGCCAGCCGTTTCCTGTGTCACATCGTTTTCCGGATGCCTCGATAAGTAGCATGCCATGCAAGACGGAGCCGGCTCTTTCGCAAACCACCAAAAGCCAAGGGACAGAACAGGGCACGTTTTCAGAGGGGCTTCCCCGGCGTAGTTCGCTTCCTCCTCGGTAAGGTGGAGGACGGGCCCTGCGAGGCACGGGCACGCTTCTTCTTTTCTTTTGCTTCGCCCCGAGACTGCTCGTTCTTTGCCATCATGGTTCGAACTTCTTCTTCGAGCTCTCCAAAGTGAGGACTCAGCAACTCGACCAGGACATCCTTCTTCGAACGTTGAGTTGGCTGAGCTGCTTCACACACTTTGGCTAACTCCAAGAGCTGGCTCAGATACAAGGACTCGAGGGCACTAATTTGAGACTCTTCTTTTGTCACTGTATCATGCTCTTCGGCAAAGTCGTGTTTGCGATCTTCCGAGCTATCCCACCCTCTAGATGGTGCCTTTTGCAATTTCCTGAGCTACCGAGCTACCACCCTCTAGGACGCGCTTTTTGAAATTTTCCGAGCTATCCCACCCTATACAACGCGCTTTTTGCAACTTTCCGAGCTATCCCACCCTCGACAATGCGCTTTTTGCAACTTTCCGAGCTATCCCACCCTCTACAACGCGTTTTTTGCAGTTTCCCGAGCTATCCCACCCTCTAGATGGCGCATTTTGCGATTTCCTGAACTATCTCACCCTCCAGGTGACGATTCTTGCGATTTCCTAAGCTATCCCACCCTCCAGATGACGATTTTTGCGATTTCCTGAGCTATCCCACCCTCCAGATGACGATTTTTGCGATTTCCCGAGCTACCGTCTGGCTCCTAATTTATGTCGTTTTTAATTTATAAATAGGGTAAAGTCCCTTGTATGGACACCTGACTTTGAAAAAGTCCCTTGTATGGACAGCAAACTTTCGAAATTCCCTTGTATGGACACCTGACTTTGAAAAAGTCCCTTGTATGGACACCTGACTTTGGAAAAGTCCCTTGTATATGGACGAGATATTTTTTTATAGCCCCTTGTATGGACAAACTTTCCAGGTCCCTTATATGGACACCTGATTTTGGAAAAGTCCCTTGCACGGTGTAGTGAAACCTGCTTGCTGCACGTCGACCCGTGGAATGATCTGATGTTGGGGTTCACCCATGTACACATTAGTAAAGCTGCGGTGAAATTGGAGCTGAGTGGAAAGGGTATGAAAAGGCATCAAAGAGCGACATCATGCCGAGAAGAAACCACGTTCCGCTTTATGTGTTCCCGGCAAAGTAAGTTCGGTGTCCTGGGGAGAACCCCTTCCACAGCAGCCTCGAGTCCTTTGTCCCTGTCAGAAATGAGGCCAAAGTTGCTGCCAGCGTGTATTCGCTCAGATTTTGAAGGAATCGAGACCATGACTCTGTATCTTCCGTGGTTCCCAAAGCGTAGCAAATGGGAATTGTGCCGAGGTTGGCGTCGATGCCAACAGCACTGAAAAGTACCCCCCCCCCCTTCACGGTGCAGTAGTAAAGGCTTTCACTAGTAAATTTACTAGTGGTTTTACAAGTGAAAATGGTTTACAAGTGCCACTAGTAAATTTTACAAGTGCACTTGTAAAATTTACAAGTGCACTTGTAAAATTTACAAGTGCACTTGTAAAATTTACAAGTGCACTAGTAAAATTTACAAGTGATTTCTGGTGTTTTGGCAGGTGTTTTGGGGTAAAACAAGAAGAAACTGTGGCAAGTGAAGCACACATTCAGAAGAACCGGCTTCTTTTTCACCTAACTCATCAAAATGGGGCTGGGAGAGCATAGCAAAGTGTCAACGCAGTGCTTGAGAGCCCCGCGCTTAGGCAGACCGCGTCAATCCAGGTTTCCCCCACTCCAAGGCAAACGTGAACACTCGAACACGACCCCCCTTTGGCTCGATGCGGTGGGAACACGGGACAATAACATCGGAACAGACGGAGCGCGAGGGAGGAGGCGTCCTTGTCCTCTCAGAGCAGAGTCGTGCACAGGTACGTCCTGGTACCAGAAATAGATGGGCGCCATTGCACGGCAAAAGATGCTCTGGTATCTTGCGTTTGGCCCAGGAGGTTACGAATATCTCTGCCTGCGTGCGTCTTATGCCGGACAGGCTTGGCATCCATTTTTTGGACTGAGTCGTGGGCAACAGTGCGGTCAACTCTGAAAGGCAAACACCGTAAACGGAAATAAGTTGGACCGGACAAAATGGTCCAACTCACCTATTTTGGGCTCTGGTGGTCCAACTTTTGTCCGGCCAACTTTTTTCGGGGGCTTCGTGCAGTTTTGCGGCTGGCACTCCCTCCACTCCGTAGTCGCGCATGGGTCCGCCGCCAGGAGTTCCCGAACACTGCGCGGCGCTGCGTAACCCGCTGAGTTCCCTCCAGCAACTTGCACTGGAATCACAAGATCTTCCTTGCGTGGAAGGATGTTTGATCGCGACCGGTTGCGGTTGGTCAGTGCCGAGGGTGGACCAAGATGCGTCCACCGTCTGTCCCATTGCTTTGGTAGAGTGCAAACGCAAAAATGCAGAGTGCAAACGAGGAGGCTCGAGGTTGGCTGACCGTGAAGGAAAAAGTATGAGCCGCCAATAAACGACGATCTTAGTACGCTCAAGAAGAAACCCACGCATCTCTCGCGCCTGACTACCCATTTGTCACGGGACATTTTTTTACCTCATGCCCATCGACCCAACCCCGCCTAAGTGGATACGTGCCTACGGGCGGAAATATGTTGGACCGGACAAAATGGTCCAATTGTTTTGGTCGTCCGCGGTCCAACCTTTGTCCGGTCCAACATATTTTCGGTCCAACATATTTCCGGTCCAACTTTCTTCTGCTTATGGTATGGAAGATTCACGGGGGGTTTCGAGGACTGGAGGATTCTTGTCACACGAGGGTGCTGGGGGAAGTTGTTTGGGCTGTTGCCGTGAGATTAGTACTTCTTGGGGTTTGGTGGTTGCTTGGTCGGGTCGGGGTGTTGGGAACGAACGCGGTGTGCCTACTGCTTCATTTTATTGTCGTTGGTTCTTGGGGTGTATGCTTGTAGGGCCCATGTTGCCCATTCAGCGCACTTGTCTCCCGGGCAACGCGTAGAGCCACTCTCCGGATTACCGCGTGGTTCCCTTCGCATAGGCGTCCAGGGCCTGCATTCGGGTGGGTGCCCGAACACCGGCCTTTGGTCCGCCTCCGGCTGAAACCATCTAAGGTGCGCTGTCGCCCGCTGTCAGAATGTGTTGAGAGGTGGCCTTTTCGTTGCACCCTAAACCACATATCTCCGTTGTGCCGTTTTGTAGAATCGATTGCCTCACTAGCGCACTGCTCCGCTGGACCTCCGGAGTTGGTGCAGCGTCTTGCCGTTGATGCTGCTCTCGGAGTCTGCGGTTCCTCTGATGCTCGAGGGTCCCCCGTGCAAACCTGCCGATCTCTTCCATCTGCACTAGGCCGGCGGCATCTTGGGCGCATACATATTGGAGGCCTGCATCATGGTAGACCGATTCACATCAAAGACGCTTCGTCCGTTCAGCACTCTTCCTGCTGCCTCGTCCGCTTTTTCATGTTTACGAAACCTCACAAGTTTCTGACTACTATGGTCGAGCCCGAGTGTTACATTGATGGGCTGTGTGGAACTCCTTACTGCGGCAACAACAATGTCAAGATCCCTGCTTGGGCAAAGCCCGTGCCGAAGCGTGTCGGGAAGTGGCAGGCATGCTCGGACCGACTGGAAGTATTCGCAACAGTCAGGTGGTCGCTTCTGCCCAGGGTTCCCCGCTCCCCGCTCACGTCGCCATTGTAGAGTGTGTTTCACTGTTGTGAATCCGGCCTCTTCGTTCGAAGCCCGAAGAATGCCGACGTCGACCGTCCTACTGGGAATTGGAAAAAGTAGGACTTCAGGTCAACTACGACTGCGTGTGACTTCGACATCATCTTCTTGATGACCTCGTCGACACGCAAGAGGCTGAACTTCGGCGGGGGCTCCATCAGCTCGTTCAGCGGGCGGCCGTCGACGATGGCGCGCGAGTGCTGCTCGCCCTTCTCGACGGCGAATGCCGGCAGGACGCACTTCAGCGGCTGCGACCGAGGAACCCGCTCCACAAACCCGACACCTTCCAGCGTCACCGCATGCCGGGCAAATGCGTCGCTCTTCCGACCCGGCAGGACAGGCACTTCCAACAACTTCCGACGGAAGGAGTGTCCGTCCGTCAGGAGGTCGAGCAGGCCGTGCAAGCGGGCCCCGGGGCCAGCTAGGCTCCGGAGGCCGCGGAGATCGATCGGCGGCACAGCCGTGACGTCGAGCGGCCTCGTCGATCTCGGGGCACCGATTCCCGGAGTGAGGCCCCTCGTCTCCGGTGGCAGGTAGCCGAGGGGAACTGCGGTCGGGGGGTCGTAGAAGTGGGGGTGGAGCCGCAGGAAAAGCTGCCTTCCCCTGAGCAGTCTCGACCTTCGCGACTTCAACCCCCTGACCTGCCGAGGCAAAAAGCCGGCGTCGGGCAAGGGTTTCTGTCGCGTTGGGAAACGACTGTCGCAGAAGGAGGGGCGAGCTGGGTGGTGCCCGGGAGAATTGGTCGGTGCGCTTCCCGGGTCTTCCTGCTTTCCGCCATCGTCAGCAGGCGACGAGAGCAGAGCAGTCGTCATGCTCCCGCCAGGTCCTTCAAGTTCGGAGTCGGCTGGGGGGGACCAGCCCCCAGGCGACCGTTCCAAGCCGGTCCTCAGCAGCGACCGGTCCTTCCTTCCTTTCCCGCAAGAGGAGGGGCGTGCATCGTCTCCCCGGGCTCGCACGGGTTCCACATGCGCCACTCCCGCGTGGCCCCGTCCGCCGCTTCCTCAGCAGCCGCCCAGTCAGGATCCATCACCCGTCGACGCTTCAGCGCGGCCCGGCGCGTGCGGCTGTCCTTGCGGATCGGCATTATTACTTGGGGAGAATGGAAATAAAATAAAAGCGAGAATGTGGGGTAAGCGCTGCTTATTAGATTCACGGTTAAACGAAGCTAGCGCACAAGGTTTGCCTGATCTCGCACCTACTTTCCGATACCAATAGATACTCTATTCAAACTCTTCTTCTTCTTCTTCCCATAACGACGAAGGTCACCCGGAGACTTTAAAACCCCGGTGTTTCAAGCGAACTTTCACTCTAAAAATCTACGGTCAACCGGAGACTTTAAAATACCGACCTTCTAAACCACAAATAACGCTAAAAATTACGTCTACGGTGATGAAAAGTAGTCCACGAGCAGTGTAGAAAAGTTGGCGGCCAGGTGGAAGTAGCTATTTTCTGATCTAGTACTTATTTCGCCAGGCGAGCCTCTGAACCAAATCACCCCTCGTGAGAGCCTTGTACGTGCGCAGATGTCAAAGGCGCAAGGGACGAGTGGACAATAAACGTGAATCTTACTTGCCTTGCAAAGCATTCCCACCAAAAAGCAGACCATCCCGGACGGCCTCCTCACGGTCATCGACACCCTGCTGCTTAAACAGAGCATCAAGAAGGCTCTCGATGGACTGAAGTAAGCACTACACGAGCCCCAGGCGGTGCGCTTCCCCTGAGTGCCCGTGCCAGCCAATGAAGCGCGAGATTTGTCAGTTGGGTCTCCCAGGTCTCAACGCGCTTGTAGTATCCGGCCACCTGCAAGCTTCTCCAGCTTGTCTCCATCGTCCCTTGTTTTATAGACATCGCTTGGTATCGACGGGGGAAAATGTTTCTTGGGTTTGAAGAGCGTGTGGTGCTTGCACCACTGAGGCCAGGTTAAATAAGGATTTAGTGAAGGATTGTTCAGGGGGGCTGACAATCTGACAACTGTTCTTTTCGCCAAATCCCGTGCAAGATCAAGGTGGTTGCACTGTGGCGCTGGAGGAATACTTCGCTTGTCGCAATTCTGTCAGTGGAGACAGCAAGAGCAGCCCCTGAACGGCTTGCAAATTGGTGCTGCGGATTTGGTCCACGATCTGCACATTCTTGCAGGCCACTCAGCTTCACATTTGGCATTCGCAAGCTTTCTTGTGCTTCCACAACCTAGTGTCACAACCAGTCATGACAGGCTTGGTTGTAACTCCAAGTTTGCTTGCCAGCGATATTTTTTTGGCCTTTTTCTGGTAGACTCTGTCCCACGAGCGCGGTACCTAGCCAGCGCGCCGGGGAACCGTGAAGGGTAGAATGTTCTTGTTGCTGTTGGCGGACTTGGCCAGCTCCGGCAAGGGCCAGCAGGCCACCCGGTTCCGCGACGAGCGCGACTTGTTGCCTTGCTTGGGGCCAAGGTGGGGTGCAAGTCTTCGGGTGGAAGACTATTTTTCTCCCTCTGGCTCAACATCCAGGTAGTCACCGCAGCCCGCGAACATCCCGCGGAAATGAAGGCCGTGTTCGGCCTCGTGGTGCTCCTTGCGGTTCAAACAAAGCTACGCAGTTCTTCTATCGAGGGGGGTGTCGAAGGGATGCGTGCAATGCCGTCGATCCCCGAAATTGGGACACAGTACCGCTGGAAACATGTGCCGACTACGTGCAAAAACAAGCGAAAGGAGCAGCCCCGTGCAAGTCACGTGGACGCAAGTTCCGTTCGCAAGTTTGAATCGCCTCCTTGACTGCATCCGCGAGTTAGATTGTGACGTGGTGTGGAACAAGTGACAGACCCAGCTGCTACTGAGGCTGTGCAGAACGTCGTCCAAGATTCCGATGGCTTCTCTTTCGGAAATGCGATAATTGGCGCCAAAGTCCCAAATACTACGAATGGTTTGACCACTATGCTATGGGCAGCGTTCTTAAAAACGGCAATTTCTTAGGTTTTGTTTTTGAAAACCGTACCGCGAGAGTAGGAGAAAGTAGAAAGGGAAACTAGAGTTTTCGTTGACCGCACTACCCTGGCAAACTTGGCAAATGATCATGATCAGAAGGTCCTACTTGGGCGGTTCAGTTTCCTCACACATTGCATGCGGCTAAAAGAAAGGACGGAAAACGTTTTTAAAGAAAAGCGTTCGGGCTACCTGGACACCTGGTCTACTCTTGCTCACCTACAACGTCGTCGCCCATCTCGACCCCCTCGTGTGTATTTCTTTTGTTGAAGAACACACATCAAGTTGTTCGACCTTTCAGGGGAAAGGCGGTTCGCGCGGAGAATACAGTGTGGTACGTGCGGTACTCATTTTCATGCAATTGACTCCCCACCACCGCAACAACGAGAGATGGCAGACCTTCACACAATTCACGAAAGCCGTATGCAGATACCTTCCAGATTATTTTTCCGTCCGTACATGCATTGGCTTAATTCTCACCTCAACAATGTCCAGTAGTAAACTCATCCCCGCCCTTCTCCGTCCCCGTCCAATGCGCTTCAGATGTCACTAAGCACAGATGACTTTTCTGTATGCGATGCCGGTGCTAACTGGGCAGTTGTCCACCGGCCAACAGGAGCAGAAGTTGTGACCCTTCCGAAGACGGGATACGATGACGTGAACGTCCTGCACATCAATGGAGCACCTTGCGTGCGGGTGCATCGCGTTCACGAACAAGACGAAGTCGACCTACCAATCCGAGGGTCCCAAGCCGTGCCCACTGCAGTCGTTAACGTCCAGGTGATAGGCACGCTGGCCTGCATCCAAGCATTTGTAGATCCAAAAGAAACCGTATTGTCCCTGAAGCAGCGCCTTGCACCCCGAGTCGGCGTCCCTGCCGTTGAGCAGGCCCTCTGGCTAGGGAAGAGAAGGCTGGACCAGGACCACGTTTCGATCGAAGAGACAGGTGCATGCGCTCCAGGAGTGTGGCTCAAAGTGGGCAGAAGCGGAAAGATCCGTTTGCGAGCAAGAGGCATCGATGGCGCACCGGTTTCAGTGCAAGCGTTGCCAGGACAGTCCATTGCCGAGTTGAAGGAGATTATTGCCGTGCGGGTCAACACAGAAACAAACCGTTTTGTTCTGGTGCTGGCAGGGCGGAGATTGCCGGAATCCGCCACGTTGAAAGAATGCGGGTTAAGAAACGGGTTTGAAGTGGAAGTCGCGCGCCCGGGCGGCATGCAGCCGTCAATCATGCGCAGTGGTGCCGCTGGCTTGAATGACCGAGATACACTCGGGAACTACCGGCACGAAAACCTGTCGGAGCGGCAACTGACAGAAACCGTGGAAGACGTGGTGTCAGTGGTGCACCACCTGGTGGACCAGCAGGCCAAATTGTCCAAAACGCTGGAGCGCGTCGTGAAGACGTGGGCGACCTCGCAAGGATCTGTCACACCTGGTTTGCCCTGTTTTTCCCTTTTTCTGATACTCCATCCTTTCACTCTCTGCTGTTGTTTGTAGTCTCACTTCAACATTCTGTCTGAGAATCCGGGCGAGAGCGAGTTGTAGTTCATGGAAAAAGGGCCACCTGAATGTTCACAGGAAAGTCGTCATTGATCCGAGGAGGGCACACTGCGGGCCGTCCACCTGACGTCTTGTCGCAGAGCAGGAGTCTACGTGCAGCTGCGTCAGCGGAGGCTAGTGCAGCACTGAGGCTCGTTGCGCACACGCCGTATCGCATGGACTCCTTGAGCGAGGATGGGAGCTCGCATCGAAGAGGTATGTGGTTTTACATCTGTAAGCAGCATCCGCATCCGCACCCAAACGTCATACCACACTCATTTGGCGCCACACCAATTTGGCATCTGAATGTCACCTTGTAACTTGACGGCACTCACGAGTGGCCGTTCGTGAGCTCGCCGTCCGCAATGAAGTAGTAGTTGCAGCTATTTTGATTCCTTCCGGGGGTCACCCCCGGGAGATGCCACCTATGTTGGAACCACCATGAGGCACGACTCATGATGGGAAAGCCGCATCTCCTTTCTGAACCAACACCATTCCGCAGACTTGCTGCAACACTTATCGAAAGCCGCCGACCCCGCTTTAGAAGGACTTAGCTCCGCGGCAAGCCTCTCGCGTATGGAGCGGCTCAGGCATGAATACAACCTGATGCGACACGACATGAACATGCAGGTGTGCTTTCACGTGCGAATTGCTGCCCAACTGGCTAGTCGAAATCCAGAAAAAGTCTCGATGCGAGTTGACTGCCCCAGTCTGTCCCTTTTTGCGACAGTCTTTAAGTGGGTGTGGACTCAGACCAGGTCCGCGGACGCAGTTTTCTTAGTGAGCCAACTGGACCCAGCGACCTGGGTCTGGTGTGGTCGTTGGGTCGTTGGGTCGTTTGGCCTGTGATACGGATATTTCCGTTTAGGGTATGTTCCGTATGACTGCTGCCCTCGAGACGGGAGCCCCTGAGTTTTGCCGGCGGTCGTGAGATTCTACGCAGCACTTCCAGTCGCGCTACGGATCCCTTGGCCCATTTTCCCCCAGACCTTTTTGATTCTGGCCATACTTTGGCCATTTTGGCCCATTTTCCCTTCGCGTGTCTCCCGTCGCGTCCCACCTTGCACGCTTGTGGGGAGGTGACACTCACCTGTTGTGACCCAGCAGAAGCGACGCCAAAGCACGATGCTCCAGCTGTTGCAGTAGTGGTATTGTCCTTTGATAGAGTGAGCCGATGCCCCCATATTACCTTTTAAGACCCCGCATGCTCTTGACAGACGATAGCGTCCAGCATTGTGCATGTGTGTTACTGTCCCTGCCCTGGGAGGTCTGCTTGGCTTGTGTCGCATTAGTGGGGGAGTCGTTCTCACACAAATTGCACCCACTAAACCAGCCTTTCGCTAGGTGATCGCGGAAGGGTCACTTTCGTCGTGGTAACCCGTGTCGGTTGCAACTAGTGCTGAAAGTTACCACAACAGTTCATAATCCGAAAATAAATCAGAGAATCTTCGCTGGGATCTTGTAAACGATCGTTTCCATTCCGTGGGTACTAGCATCAAACAGGCCTGAACGGCAGTGTCCCACATCAACATGAAGCCAATTCTTTACCTCTACCCCACGCAGACACTGAAGCGAGACAACGGTAGCTGCAAGCTCTGCGGGAGCCAGCCAGGGGGCTCACAGGCAATAGCTGCAGCGTCGGAGCCAGGGAAGACACCCGCGACCACCGTCACCGCGACAACGACCGTCACACCAGCCGCCGCCACCGCTGCTAAGGTTACCCCCGAAGCCAGCAAAGCGGCTGCCGCTGTCAAGAGCGGCAGTGCCGCTTCAACGACAACAGCAACCGCAACTGCAACAACTGGCGGCGCGACATTGACAGCAGCAGGGGGTGCAGCGCCGAACACCGCTTCTTCGAAACCGACAGGGTCGGCCACGCCTCCACCGACGACGACCCCGGGGACAGCTCCGCCAGCTGCTGCTCCTGAAGCTACGGCAGCCAGTCCCGCTGGTGGGGCAGCTACAGGTGCATCAGCCGTCGGCAATGCCGACCCTTCGACGCCTACACAGCCCGTGAAGCCCTGGCACCGTGCCCCTGGACAGGGCCCGGTCGGCAAAGTGGTACCCCCGCATGTCGTTGTGGCCCCGAGGAAGCCGCCGTCCGCAGTGAAGACAGATGGTTTGTTGACCCTATTTTCTTCTATCGAATTCTTTTCATGAAACTGTCGGCCTACAGGGAGGGGAGGCTAAATACAATTGCGCCCAATTGTATTCCAAAGCACGCACGCCAATCCTTGCCGCGGCAGAACTTGAGAGTTGTTGCATAGAATTGTCTTGGAATACAATTGTTCCTACTGTGCGCACCGTCACGCGGCCGTGGCGTGGTAGGTCACCACGATCCGGCAGTCAGGCACTACCAGCAGCAATCGCCTTGACTCGCTGCAGTCTCGCACCTGCATACGGCCGTGGCCCCGGTCCGTTGGCCTGGAAGTCTCGGCCAGTCACAGATATGCGGCAATCAGGGTGCTGACACCAGTTACCCAGTTACTTAGAGTCAGTAGTATGGAAGGGGAAACAACGAACAATCATCGTCATCATCAATGTAATGACGACGAACGATAACTAGGAAGTAGAAAACGGGCAACTGCTACAGTACTGTCACATCCACTCCGTTGAAGTCTGGGTTGACTGATAGTTCAATCCGGTCGTCGGATGGCTCGACGATCGAGGAGCTCGGAGACTTCCCTCGCACTCAGAAAATCAGACCGTACTCTCACCGGCTTGATTATTTTACTGACACTGGGTAGTAAAAGAGGTCCGACCCGCGCCGCTCTTGCGCAACATGGCCGGAACGCGATTTCTCAGTCTCAGGCTCGCCTTGGTGCACCGCCTTTGCCGTCGTTTCGTTGTCACAGAAGCTACTTGACACGGTGTAGAGACGAGTAAGCCTAGAGGACTGCTGCCAGGGGATTAGTTTCCGTTGCAGATTTAGACCGACGGTCTAAATCTGCAAACCGGACTTGGCCAGGGGGGGAAAAAAAAATGTTCAAAAAACGGTGTTCAAAGTAAATTTAGGCGGGGGGTGTGGTGTATTAAAGGGGGGGTAGACCTACTATCCAGGGGGACCTATTATCCTGGGATAATAGTTCGACTGGTTTTGGAGATAAATTTAACTTTTTAATTTTTCAGCGGCGAGTAGGTACCAGGGAAAGCCTACTACACGGGAGCCAAGCTTCACGTGTTCGGCGGTACTGCAGAGCCACGGGCCTACGGGTCAAGTGGCTACCGATTTCCCAGACTAAAGCATCAAGGCGTGGCGCACCTTGGGGCTTGGCGCTCGCGCTGAAAGCAAGCTCGTCGAGACGGTCAGCCGCAGGGCAGAGCGGACGGGTTGTGGCACTGTGCTGCCTCCGACTCAAGCTTCGCAAGCTGTGGTTGACCGTCACGTTCCTGGACCAGGAGCGGCCTTTTTCTTTTTCTTCTTCTTCTTCAGCGGCGAGTAAATTTTTTATGGAAGTGGGTCTACCCACCTGCTGTGAGTGTATCACCAGCATACCAAGTGAGAAGAAGTGTGGAAACAGCATAGAATGTAAATGTTGCCAACAAGCAAAAAGAGAGAGTGAAAACAAGAAAAAAACACCACCCTGCAACAAAACCCTGAATAGCCCTTGGATAAGCATTGGATAAAGCCTGGATAATAGCAATTTTTAACGCCACTAGTTTTAATGTTCGCGGAATTCCCGGAAGAAAAACGGGTGGATAATAGGTCTACCCACCCTTTAGCAGTACTGGAAGGCTGCTGAGCCTCCGCTGCCCAGCCGCTGCCGTTCAATTGGGTTCAGCTTCGGGTCGGCAGCCACTGTGCTTCATTACCGGGCCAAGGCCCTGTTTGACAGTTGAGTATCCCACACGAGCTAAGAGTTGCCCACACATGATTAAGGGGGGGCGGAGTTATTTTGCCCAAATTTTCCGTCGCGCCTTCGGCGCGATGTTGCTAAAAATAGCGCTAAAATGTTGTTGTAAGCACTGCGATGCAGGTGCAGAAACACCAAAACCGTGGACCTATTATCATAGGAATCATAGGAAAATAGGTCCCCAGGTCACCCCCCTTCCGCTGCCTGACGAGACTGCCTGTTTACGATTTTGACTGTTTTTGGAGTGCGTCCCCATATGGCACCCAACCCCACAGGGAACCCAGAAGCATTCGGAAAACCCCGAAAAGCTTGATCCAGACTGGTGTACATTGAAAAAACGCCCGCAAAAATGTGTCGCCAAACTGACGGGGTGACCATAATTGACCCATAAAGGACCCATGAAGACCCTCTTTTGCCGAACGAAGTTGTGGAGATGTGTCGGCTCTGCCCCAAGACGCCGTACATCGGCGAAAACGGCACCGAAACACCGCCCAAAACCACCCCATAGTATCGGTCTAAATCTGCAAATCCCGGAAGCCTTCAAACTAATACCCTGACTGCTGCTGCTGCTCAGTGCTCTCGCTAACGAAAAAGTGCGAGGAATTCCTCAAAAAAAAAGAGGCTCGAAAAAAGAGGGTGAGGAATTCCTCACCTTTTTCCGATTGGTGGTATCGTGTAGCCAAAGACTGCATCACGGTCTACTCTCTGCTGGGCATGGTGGGCTGGCGGGTAGAAGTTGGGGGCTGAAGCTGAGAAAGAGAGTCGAGGCTCAGAAGCAGCCTCGGATTTCTTGACAGATTCTCTCCGAGTCGACACAAGTGCCTTGTTCCATGTGATCTCTGGTCTGCATCTACGTGGCAATGATTTACCAGCACACAGTATCGAGTGGTGGTTGAATTCGAAATGGGCTGTTGCCTTCAGGAATGTGCAGTGTTTATTGTGACAAACAGACTGAGAAGTGTAAACTTTCTCCACCTGTACCGTACCGTTCACCGGACCCCCCTTGAAAGATTCTGGTGCACCCCTGGAGAAAAGCTTCTCGGTCTCAGAAAGTTGGTCGAGAAACCGAGGCAGAAACGAAGCTAATAACCTGCGCAGCACAGGGGAAAAAAACTGGGGGGCACGAAGAAAAAAAAGTCCAAAAGCAGGTTTTGGAATTCCTCACCAAAAGTGAGGTTAGCGGGAGCACTGCTGCTACTCTTTGCTTCTCAGCTAATCACTGAATGGTCCATACTATGGATGACTTTCGATTAGAAACCGTGGATTCCAACGCAGTTTTATTCAACTGGACGGCCTCTGAAATTGGCCAAAACAATTGTATTTCCATTGTAGCCCCTATAGTGGTCGTTGGAACTTGTACATAACGATTGCGTTTCTTAATGGTTGGTTCTGACATATCCCGGTGACATGCCATCGTAGCCGTGTCCAATTATTCGTAGCTTTCCCCAGCTTTCTGGAATGTCCGCGGATCTTCAGTCCCGAAAAAAGCAGACGTGCGCCATGGCAGGGGTTAACACACGCCGATGCTGACGGAACGCCTTTCCGGTGTCTGTCGTTTGAGAAACCTGCTTATTTTATGTGCCCATGTGTCTCCTTTTGCTTGTCTAATCCGAAACGAACACCCCTCACTCCCCATGGAAGGAGATCCAAACAAAGTATTACCCACAGGTGACGATTCCGACGACGAACTGATGGGCGACCACGTCCTCGGTGACCCAGAAGCGGTCGAAGCATGGCTGCGCGCCCGAAACAAAATGTAAGCTCCGCGCTCCCAACAACATTCTCCCGAAAAAAATTCCTCGTGCTGCACCTTTCCTTGCTCCGAGCTTTCGAGGACAGCCCGCCATCTGTGCACTACTTCCAGTTCCATGTACTGTTCTATGCATTTCTGAGTTGTAAATACCACTGTTTTTGGTCAAGCCGCTTCTCTTCCCCTGTTGATGGCTCTATAGCATGCCCTTGCCCAGGGAAGACCGATTTGCCAAGCCGGGGTTCTCAGCGAAAATAAATGACCCCGGCAACCCTTGGCGCAAACAGACTGTAGCACGCACCCTAACCCGAACACGACCCTCATTTTCAGTCTAGGTACCCCGCAGTCATCAACCAGTAATTCTCAGGTATGGCACCGGGCCAAGACTGGTTCCTGGTTGGATTGTAGCCAAACGGGACACGCACGGGCACCTTGAGGGAAATCCTGAGCAGCGGTTTGTGCGTGCCGCTCCGGATGGTTCCAGTCAACCCAAGTATGGCTGTCATTTCCCGGCGCGCTTCCCCGCAGCAGCACGTATGGCTTTGCCCAAGCAGGGACGTCGACGTTTGTGTCAACGGGCTGGATCAGTGGAGATGCCTTCGCGGCAGATTGGCACGTCACCTGTGGTGACTCATCTCTTGCTTCTGCTCATCCTCGTGAACGTCAACTTCTGCGTCTTCTGACTCTTCGTCAACATTGATGCAAGCACTTCCCCTACAGCGACCACACCATCACTGTCGTCAGAGCTGTCTTCTTCGTCAACCACTTCGGGCTCGTTCTCTGGCTCGTCAACATCAGTTGAAGCGGGAACTTCTTGTTCTCGTTCGTATTGTTCAGAGGCTTGCAGTGGGAATGTCCCGTTGCGTGGAAGTCGCCACAACACCCACGATTGCACAAGACAGCGGCTGTGTGCTGACCGAGCTATTGCTGCATATTCACTACATATTGCTACATAATTAGTCGACCCCTTTGCCACACAACACCAGAGAGCTATTGTAAAACCCGCCACTTCTCCTGGGAGGGGGAAAAGGGCGAAGGGCAAAAAGGCAACCATGCCTAAGGTACAGAAGGCAGGAAAATTGACAGCGGGCGTGCCATCCGCTGGGAGATTCGTGGTTCCAGGAGACAGGTTGTTGGATGCTGAGGGTAAGTCTCCGTTGACAGGTGGCGAAGGCACGGCGCGCTTGGGGACGCACTTGCTCGCTACCATAGCGGGATACGCGCAGTTCGACAAGGGCGTCTTCTGCGTCAAGCGCAAGGGAAAATCGTCGCCGACGCCCGCCGTCGGTGCCATTGTGCTCGGCACTGTGGCCAAGGTGGGCGGCAACTTCGCCAACATCGACATCTTCTGCATCAACAAGAAGCGGTGCCACACCACCTTCAAAGGCATGCGCAACTTTCTTTTTAGAGCGAAGCGTTCACTCAGAATTCAGAGTCTTTCTGTTGCGCAGAGCCTGCTGTACGGAAGCAAAACTGCACGTGCCAGCCTTTGATAAAGGTACAGTAGCTCTGCCCAGGGGAAGAAAGGAAGGAAAACGTTCACGAACGACAGGCTATTCGAGTTTCGAAAGCAAAAGCTAGACACAACCACAGGTACGCTGAGAGTCGAGGACACAAGAGCCGTCTTCCAGTCGCTTGATACGCTGAAGCAAGTCGAGATGTGGCGCAACGTGAAGCCCAACGACGTCGTTCGTGCTGAAGTGGTACGCCCCTGTTTATTGTTGCTTCCTTGGCCAGTTTTCAAATCTCTGCAGAAGAGCTTCACTTGAGGAGCTCTTCGCAGCAAGTCAGCAACGAGCGAGGTGCCAGGTGCAAGTACCATCCACTAGGGTGGGGGAAAAATAAATGGAAAAATGGGAGATCCCCAGCCCCCCGCCAAACTATGGACCCAAGGGTCAAACCTTAACCGGGTAAACCAGGGTATCATAGGGATCTGTTCCGCGGTCTGATAGACCGGGACCCAACACACTTCCCGGATTCCCGTGCAAAGACCGCACAAAATGCACCAGATCAGTGAATTCGATCATTTTACCCGCAAAACTGTGGCTAGATTGCGGCCCTGTTCTCAATGAGTAGTTTTGCGGAAAAGTTCAGGTACACCTTGAACCCGTTTTTGAGAGAGCTTGGACCCCTTGTGCTAACGACCCACATGAAACTCGCAATTCTGTTTCCGAATAAAACGATACCACGCCTTTATTCTCATTTTTTTGACCGGGTTGCCCTCCCCTAGCGAGCTCTCGGATCAAGCTGCGTCTGATGCAGCTGTTGTATGGATCGCCTACATACACTCAGTCGCGCGTGCCTTCATTGCGAAGGTTACTGCTACGGCCTTCTGGGTGGCAGCTGTGTCGTCAGGTCACGTAGCGAGATCTGAGGCCCTGTGATGGCTGAGTGCACACCTAAGCAGGGCTGCATCCTCGTGTTGTAGCCGTGTTGTGTATAAGGCTTCGTGGGGGCCTGGTCATCCACCTCATCACTATAGGGCACAAACCTTTCTCGACAGTGATTGGACAGTCGGGATTGCCGGGGGCGGGTCTCCATGAAGAAGAGAATTGTAAAGCAAGACCTGTCCCCTGCGCCTGCTGTCTCCGGCTGCTTCGGCAGACGACACATACTACTACTACTACTACTGACCGGGTTGCATGTGTATTCCACTCGAGCCCAAAATCATTATAATCTCTTGAACATCCTGACCGACGAAGAAGCCAGGCGCAACGTTCGAGAAGGAGTCATCAGAACAGATTTGACAGATTTGATACGTACCGGCATTTGCGACATCTTGCTGAGTACTTTCCATGATCCTGACCAACGAAGAAGCAAATTGTAACGTTCGAGAAATGGAGTCATCAGACCAGCAAAGTTGATACGTACAGGCATTTCCGACATCTTGCTGAGTACTTTCCATGATGACAAACCATATTTTTCACACCGAGTTTGATGGCACTGCCAAAATGAGACTAACCTTTTGAAGATCCTGACCGACGAAGCAGCAAAGCATAACGTTAAGAAGCAAGATGCAAAGCGTGAAGAGATGCAAAGCGTAACGTTCGAGGAATGGAGCCATCAGAGCACCAGGTTTGATACATACAGGCATTTGCGACATCTTGCCGAAGTACTCTCCATGATGACATACCATATTTTTCACACCGAGTTTGAGGCACTGACAAATTGAGACTAACCTCTTGAAGATCCTGACCGACGAAGAAGCAAGATGCAAAGCGTAGCGTTCGAGGAATGGAGTCATCAGACCAGCAGGCATTTGCGCCATCTTGCAGAAGTACTTTCCATGATGACAAACCATATTTTTCACACCGAGTTTGATGGCACTGCCAAAATGAGACTAACCTCTTGAAGATCCTGACCGACGAAGACGCAAAGCGTAGCGTTCGAGAAATGGTGTCATCAGAACAGCAAAGTTGATACGTACAGGCATTTCCGACATCTTACTTTCCATGATGACAAACCATATTTTTCACACCGAGTTTGAGGGCACTGCCAAAAATGAGACTAACCTCTTGAAGATCCTGACCGACGAAGAAGCAACGCGTAACGTTAAAAAGCAAGATGCAAAGCGAAACGTTGGAGCAATGGAAACCTCAACGTAACCAGCTAAATTTGACTGAAAAACAGTGTAACCTCAATGTAATCAGCCTAATTTGACTGAAAAACAGTGTAACCTCAATGTAACCAGCAGAATCCGACTCAAAAACAGTGTAACCTCAATGTAACCAGCCATATTTGACTCATCAGACCAGAAAGTACAGGCATTGCGCCATCTTGCCGAAGTACTTTCCATGATGACAAACCATATTTTTCACACCGAGTTTGATGGCACTGCCAAAATGAGACTAACATCTTGAAGATCCTGACCGACGAAGAAGCAAAGCGCAACGTTTGAGAAATGGAGTCATCAGAACAGCAAAGTTGATACGTACAGGCATTTTCGCCATCTTGCTGAGTACTTTCCACGATGACAAACCATATTTTTTACACCGAGTTTGAGGGCATTGCCAGCATGAGACCAACCTCTTGAAGATCCTGACCGACGAAGAAGCAAGATGCAAAGCGTAACGTTCGAGAATAGAGTCATCAGACCAACAAGTACAGGCATTTGTGCCATCTTGCCAAAGTACTTTCCATGATGACAACCCATATTTTTCACACCGAGTTTGAGGGCACTGCCAAAATGAGACTAACCTTTTGAAGATCCTGACCGACGAAGAAGCAAGATGCAAAGCGTCACGTTTGAGGAATGGACTCATCAGACCAGCAAATACAGAAGTACTTTCCATGATGACAAACCATATTTTTCACACCGAGTTTGAGGGCACTGCCAAAATGAGACCAACCTCTTGAAGATTCTGACCGACGAAGAAGCAAATCGCAACGTTAAAAGGCAAGAAGCAAAGCGTACCGTTCGAGGAATAGAGCCATCAGACCAGGAAAGTTGATACGTACAGGCATTTTCGACATCTTGCTGAGTACTTTCCATGATGACAAACCAAATTTTTCACACCGAGTTTGATGGCACTGCCAGCATGAGACTAACCTTTTGAAGATCCTGACCGACGAAGAAGCAAGATGCAAAGCGTCACGTTTGAGGAATGGACTCATCAGACCAGCAAATACAGAAGTACTTTCCATGATGACAAACCATACTTTTCACACCGAGTTTGAGGGCACTGCCAGCATCAGACCAGCAAGTCCAGAAGTACTTTCCATGATGACAAACCATATTTTTCACACCGAGTTTGATGGCACTGCCAAAATGAGACTAACCTCTTGAAGATCCTGACCGACGAAGAAGCAAGATGCAAAGCGCAACGTTTGAGGAATGGACTCATCAGACCAGCAAATACAGAAGTACTTTCCATGATGACAAACCATATTTTTCACACCGAGTTTGAGGGCACTGCCAGCATGAGACTAACCTTTTGAAGATCCTGACCGACGAACAAGCAAGATGCAAAGCGTGGTTCGAGGAATGGATTCATCAGACCAGCAAGTACAGAAGTACCTTCCATGATGACAAACCATATTTTTCACACCGAGTTTGATGGCACTGCCAAAATGAGACCAACCTCTTGAAGATCCTGACCGACGAAGAAGCAAAGCGCAACGTTCAAAGGCAAGAAGCAAAGCGTAACGTTCGAGGAACGGAGTCATCAGACCAGCAAGTACAGGCATTTGTGCCATCTTGCCGAAGTACTTTCCATGATGACAAACCATATTTTTCGCACCGAGTTTGAGGGCACTACCAAAATGAGACTAACCTCTTGAAGATCCTGACCGACGAAGAAGCAACGTTAAGAGGGAAGAAGCAAATCGTTACGTTCGAGGAATAGAGTCATCAGACCAGGAAAGTTGATACGTACAGGCATTTTCGACATCTTGCTGAGTACTTTCCATGATGACAAACCATATTTTTCACACCGAGTTTGAGGGCACTGCCAGCATGAGACTAACCTTTTGAAGATCCTGACCGACGAAGAAGCAAGATGCAAAGCGTAACGTTCGAGGAATGGACTCATCAGACCAGCAAGTACAGAAGTACTTTCCATGAAGACAAACCATATTTTTCACACCGAGTTTGATGGCACTGCCAAAATGAGACCAACCTCTTGAAGATCCTGACCGACGAAGAAGCAAAGCGCAACGTTAAAAGGCAAGAAGCAAAGCGTAACGTTCGAGGAATGGACTCATCAGACCAGCAAGTACAGAAGTACTTTCCATGATGACAAACCATATTTTTCACACCGAGTTTGATGGCACTGCCAAAATGAGACTAACCTCTTGAAGATCCTGACCGACGAAGAAGCAAAGCGCAACGTTAAAAGGCAAGAAGCAAAGCGTAACGTTCGAGGAATGGACTCATCAGACCAGCAAGTACAGAAGTACTTTCCATGATGACAAACCATATTTTTCACACCGAGTTTGATGGCACTGCCAAAATGAGACTAGCCTCTTGAAGATCCTGACCGACGAAGAAGCAACGTTAAGAGGGAAGAAGCAAATCGTAACGTTCGAGGAATATCATCAGACCAGGAAAGTTGATACGTACAGGCATTTTCGACATCTTGCTGAGTACTTTTCATGATGACAAACCATATTTTTCACACCGAGTTTGAGGGCACTGCCAGCATGAGACTAACCTTTTGAAGATCCTGACCGACGAAGAAGCAAGATGCAAAGCGTATCGTTCGAGGAATGGACTCATCAGACCAGCAAGTACAGAAGTACTTTCCATGATGACAAACCATATTTTTCACACCGAGTTTGATGGCACTGCCAGCATGAGACTAACGTCTTGAAGATCCTGACCGACGAAGAAGCAACGTTGAGAGGGAAGAAGCAAATCGTAACGTTCGAGGAATAGAGTCATCAGACCAGGAAAGTTGATACGTTCAGGCATTTTCGACATCTTGCTGAGTACTTTTCATGATGACAAACCATATTTTTCACACCGAGTTTGATGGCACTGCCAGCATGAGACTAACCTTTTGAAGATCCTGACGTAGAAGCAAACTTTGACGTCTCGTGCCTTTTCCTCCACGACATGGTACGTGGCCGAACCCAACCTCACTGGTTAACTAACAGGCGCGTTCGCGACACCTCCGATGAAAGCAGCGAAGTATCCTGGGAGTCATTTGTCTCCGGTCCTTCGCGGGGGCCCGGCGCCTCTGCTGACCCTCCGCTCCTCTCTTTTCGTCTCCCACTGCCATTGTATTCGAGGGCTGACGATACCTACTATTACTGGCTGGTGCCAAATCTCAGATTTTGCACACGTGGCTGATGAGGGGCCATAATATTACGGGGGTGGGTCATAATTACACAGGTCATATGGGGTTCGTATTGGGGTCATCTGCTGAGGGAGGTTCAGCCGCGCCTTCAACTCGTCAAGCGAACTCGCTCATTTCAATGCATCATAGAGATAAGTTCAAAGTGGAACACTCGTAAGCCAGAAGATCCGATCAGGACAACTCACCCATCCACACAGATCGGACTCGGGGACCGGAAGGCGTACCAATTGTCGGTGCTGCGTGATGAACTGGGCGTTGTGTTCGGCAACAGTATTGACGGCCATCAATTAGTCGCAATGGGTGCGGACACGATGCAGTGCATCGGCACTGGTCGCGTAGAAGAGAGGAAAGTATCGCTGGGTGGCTCTGACTTCTGGTGGCTGTGAAGAAGAAGCCCCCTGGCGTTTCGCTTGCAGCTGAAACCATTCTTCAAACCGGCCGTTGGCAGAAGAGGCTCTCGTAGTTGCCCGCTCGATTCCTGAACGTCGGAGTTCCGTCACTGACAGGACGATGGAAGATGGCAGAGCAACACATCCATTTCAGGATATTCGGCCCAGTCGTGCTAATACTACCGGCTCGCTTCCTACAAAGGCATTGTCCGTCACCGCAGTTTTCCCTGCAGTAGACGGACATCGGAGCTTCGTCTCTTCTTGGCCTCAGGGCCGTAGCAATCTCCAATTTTACTGCTCTCCTTGCATAGGCGGGGAGTCATTGACAGTCCAAGACGTACCGCACTGCGCCACCTTTTTGCAGCGTGACATGGGAAGCCTCCTGTTAGCCATGCTTTCGTCAAGTGCCAAATTCGTCATCAGAAGCGCGTATGGTGTACCAATCTCAAACTTACGTTGCACATCGTCTAGCTTGATGCGCATCTGATCACAGAAGAATACATAAACCGTGCAGCGTAGTCCTTCATTCACCTGTCCTCTGCTTCAGCTAGCGGCCTACCTGTGGGTGATTTCCAAAACCCGGCCAAGTGTGTGTGGGTGTTTATATGCATCGCCGTGTTGTCACTCACGGGATGTCGTCACCCATTGGACACGAAACATAGTGATATGTCATCTGTCGAGGGGTAAGCAACACTGATGCAGTCTGTCGTATAAATGTGAGTGCTCGTCCCAGGCTACGGCCGGGGTCGAGTTGTCAGATACGACGAAGACCAAACATAAAGGAGAATAAGCCAAGCAAGCAGAAAGGAAGCAGGGCACGCAAGATGGTGTCGTTCTGCTGCTCACAATGCGGGGACATCATCAAGAAGCCGAAGGTGAAGACGCACCAGATGCGCTGCTACACCGGCGGCTTCAGCTGCGTCGACTGCAACGAGGTCTTCGACTGTGTCGCGGTCAACGGCCACACGTCGTGCGTCAGCGAGACTGAGCGTTACGCCGGTTCCTGGCTCGCGAAGCAAGCCGAAGAAAAGAAGAAGAAGCAGCTCCTGCAGCAGAAGCAGGCCAAGAAGCGAAAACGGTCCCCCGTGCGAGAACTCTCGTCGCCTGAGTGGACCCCGGAAGACAAGCCGCAGCCTTCCCCAAAGAGGGCGCCGGAGCTGGCCAGCGCGGCGGACGGCGAGAAGAAGAAGAAGAAAAAGGCGAAGAAGGAAGCCGACGAAGCGACACCCGAGCCGAAGGCGGCGAAAGAGGCTGCGGACGAGACCGCGGCAGCTGTCAAAAAGGAGAAGATGAAGGTGGTCACCGCGACAGCGGAGGGGGCGTCGGTGCAGGTGGAACTCGGCAAGAAGGAATACAAGGCGGCCCGTGCCGACGAGAAACAGCTGGCGGACCTGGTGCGGGAGGCTTTGACGGCTTCCTTCCAGAAGCAGCTGCCTGCCCTCGTGGCTGCGGCGGTCGCTGGGCTGTCGAAGTGAGGATTCCCTCTCTCGCGGGACCGAACCACTGCATTCGCTCGCGCACTGGGCGCGAGTGGTGCCGTCGCGTCGCATCGCAGGGATCCGACAGTAGTGACCAGCCCTCTTCGAATGCCCGGACAGAGAGCTCGCTCCGTGTTCGCTCAGCGGCGCGTATCGTCACAACAAAGGATCGTCCGGGCACGTCTCATCGCGGTCTACGTCGCCCCGAGTAGAACTCAGTGCCACTGCGAGAGGCTCGAAAAAGCGACTTCTGTCCTCTAGCAAAGCCTGTCCCCAAGCGGTTGCATCGACGCCCCGCTTCGATGGAGCGGGCTCCACACGCTTAGTTTGGCCAGAACCGCTCGGAGAGAGATTGGAACCAGAGCTCGTCTCTCTCTCTCTTTCGTTCTCTCTCTCAATCCGTAGCCACCTCCTATTCGAAGGTTGTGGGACGCCTGGCATTGGTGCTCAGCCATGTGTGTCTGGCCAAAACCTTCTCGGATAAATAGTCCCTGTACCAAAAATTGGCGCTTGACCTGCTCGGGCACTTTGCGCGCCCCTCCATTGACGTCACCTCGTCGAGTCCAAGCCAGTTAATCACGTCTTCAGCCAAAAGACTTACCGCACGTGATCAAGCGCCCGATGAGAACGTGGTGAGCCCATTTCCATGGGAAGTACTCAAGGCGGTGAGTGAAATGGCTTTATCCAGTTGTGGCATGCTGAACAGTGACTTGGCTCACCCCCTGTCGCCCTGCCAAGTGACAAGCAAGGGAAGTTGAAAATACATGTAGTAGTTCGTATGACCCAAAACGAGAATCTTTTCCTCTGTTTCGCAGTCAGGCTGACTCGGTCAGACCCCAGACCTATTGACATAGACAGTTACCACAGCCTCGCCTCGATTCAGGCGATCTGACTATCGCCTCTCGTTGTTCTGAGACGCGGGTGATACAGAATCTTCCAACGGGTACCCTCGCTAGCTCAGTATTTTTGAATGTCGCTTCTCTCGAGCGAAACACCGTCTCGGTGAAGGTGCGATTAACTGCGCTCTCGGGGCAACTTCCCGTAGCCAGTGATCACACCACCATTTCACCCTGATGATTACGAGAAAATGAAGGGATCTTGATTTGCGTGTAAGACACCTTTCGGTTGGTCTTTCAACACATGTCCCTACAAGCCCCCGCCCCCACTTGCCTTGCCGTAAAGCGCGCGTCATGGAGAAATACTTGTCATCAGTCATCTCAAAGAATCGCGACCTCGTTTCTTGCCTTCTCCCTTCGGGTGTTCCCGTCACTTTGCGCGTGTCTGAGAAGCTTTTGTCCAGGAACTGCTTCGCGCTTTGATGGTAAAGCGTTCCACCCGTAGTTAGCTGCACCAGGCATCAAAGTCTTTGGCGGGTACCTCGGTTGAGCCGCGGGTGAGTGCAGTCCTTGCTTGCAGTACCGGGGAACATTGAAGGCCGAAGTGAAGACGGCTTCCTGTCAGCAGCAAGTGGACACAGGCCGTGGGTCGCGCGGCAGAAGGCGCAGTTCCTCGCGTTCAATAAACGCAGGCATGCGGGGCGGCCCGGCGCAACAGACTGCACGGTGGTCAGAAGCTGGAGGTAAAGCTGGTGCGAAAAAACGGGCGTCACACCCGCTTTTCGGGGTGTGGAGTTACCACACGCGTTTTCGTTGTAGCGCACACCCGCTTTTCGGCTTCGACTCGGGCATACCCTCTTTAACTCCTCAAACGGTAACATACCCAGTTTACTGGAGTGCCCTTTCCGGCGGAACATAGCAGCAGAAAGAGTGCCCACACTACTCTTCTACACAGGTAGGTTAATTCATAATAACGAACTACATAATATTAATAATAATTATACAAGGTGTCACGGGAAAAGCCGTCAGCCTCTGCGTAACGGCATGCTTAAGTGCATGCTGATCCGTGTGGTCCATGTATTTAAAAGTTCCCAGTGTTTAACGGCTTTATCACGTAGGGCGGCTCCGAGATTACCCCTCGGGGGACATCACTGTTTTGTCTTTATCCGCCTGATACAACCCTCTTTATCTCCATATCGCTTCTGAGGCTGGACCTCGCCGTGTGCGTTCCTCTACTTTTCCCCCCGCATGCACATCCGCAAGACACCCACGGGGGGCCACCGAACAATGCTGCGCTGGACCGGAGGGCACCGCGCCGAAGTCAATCAGAGGCGAGCCGTCAATAGCGGCGTGGCGGCCCGTCTTGCGACATGCCGCCCAGCAGAAATGAAGGTCAACATTGTGCCCCGCAGCGTCACCAGCGACGCACGGTCGGTTTCCTTCTCGGGCGACATCCGAAACGGGCAGCGGCCGAGCCCGGTTGTCCGCCCTTCCCGCAAGCGGCGGAAATCGGTATGACCGCCACATTTGCGTCCAGGTTGTCTCTCACCATTACTGAGCTATCCCTCATGTGCTATCGGGCCATCTCTCGTCATATTGCAACCAGGTTGTCTCGCTATAGATACTAGCTTACCCTTTCTCTATTTGCTGTCAGGCTACAGCAAACGATCAATCATCATCAACAAGGCTCAGGACCCCCCATGATGGAATGCCCGTCAAACTACTTGATACGTTCCCTATGCCACCTATGTCACTAGTGCTATCAGGCATCACTAGGGCGCAGTGTCGCAGCTTCGACATCCTAGCACTATTCCTTTGGTAACCTTCCCGTCTTGCTACTATGCTACCCACCTGCATCTCCAACGAGATTGGAAAGCTGCCCTGCTGCTTCCTCGAAGTGGAAGCCGAACAAGAATGGTCAAAATAACTGGGATACCGAGATTACCCAGCTGACCGCTTACAACATGTGAACCGGTTCATCTTCTAGCGAGCAATATCTCGTATGCCATTTCTTAACCTGGCAAGAAGACAAAAATTAGAAGAATTAGAAATTAGAAGACTGCCTCTGTCCTGGAAGCTGGAAGCTTTCTGAAAGCTAGACCGATGGCACGCACTACACCACGCAGAGCCAAAACTTTGATATCCTGGCGCTGTTCCCGCCGAAGCCGAAGAAGAAGCGCATCCAGCCGCTTCGGGCAGGCGACGACAGCGACGAGGTCCGCCCCGTTGGAAGCGGCAGGGACGCGGCGACCGCGCAGCACCCGCCGCCGCAGCAGCAGACGAGCAGGGAGAAGGGAGCCCCCCGCGACCTGCAGGACCTGCTGGCGGCCATCAGCGGCGCCGGCCACGCCGACGGGGCCGGCGCCCAGACCAAAAGGCCCGAAGGGAAGAAGCGGCGGGGCGACGTCAAGCCGATATCCACCGTCGCCGTGGTTCCGGCAGACCTGCAGCGCAGCAAGGCGCTGGCCGCCAGGGCCCACGAGCCGCCGAGGAACCAGTACGCGGACGGCCAGTTCCAGGAACTGGGCCCCGCGGCGCCGATCCTCGACGACTCGCCGCTTCCTTCGCCGCATCGAATGCACGCACTCGACCCGATGGACCCGCTGCTGCTCTCTCCGGACGGGCCGTTGTCCGCGTATGATGCGGGGCGTGACTCCCTGTCCTTCGCCGACAGCATCGCGCTGCCGGCGCGCGGACAAATCAGCCCGGGCAGCGACAGGGCCCCCAGCGGCCAGGCCAACCATGCGTCGAACGCCGACTTCCTGGCGAACCTCTGCGAAACGGACAGCGACGCTGTCTTCCGCCGCGCGTTCCGAGGCGACGACGTGCCGAGCGAATCGCTCCCGTTCGGGAGTGCGCGGGGGCCTCCGGCACCGGCGCACAGCGCTTGGCTGTGACGTGTTCCTGACAATCTTCTCGAACCAACCTACACGCTGCGGCGCTTTGGGTATTTAGGCCGTACACTGACACACCGCGAGCGCGCCGAGTCTTTTGAACTCCCAGATTGATATGGAACACGGTGCACTCATCGAGCCCCGAAGCTGTTTCCTCTGCACGTAATATACTGCCGACAACAAGTAAACGACTACAACAGCACCACGCATTTTCCTCGATGCGTCCGCTATAGCCATCTCTCATCTCTTCTTGCTTCCGCCCATCCTTAAAGAGCGGGTCGACACACATCCGAGCCGACACATTCTTCCTCTTGCATGCGCGCGAAACAAGTTTGCTCATGCGCTGCCGCGATTGTGCAGAACGAGGTGCCTTGTGGCCGGTAGATCTCTCGTGGTTCGCTTCATCTGGTACACGTGAGGTTGAGCCAGGAGAACCCCGGCTGTACATTTGCAGGGTCTATTCTTCAAACGATTCGCATTATATCGCATATTATCGCATTTGGGGTTTGGCGCCAATTATCGCATTTTCATTCACATTATCGCACACTTAAAACCTGGGCAAATACAGTACTATGGACTATCGCATATTGTCGCACGCCGATCGTTTGACCAACGGGTCTAGCCAGCCCCCCGACACGAATCGCCGACGTGACGGCCGAAGCAGACGCTTTGCGTACCGGCGAGATCTGATAAACAAGATCCGCGAATTACTCTGACACCTGGGATCCACGTATCGCGGCTCAATCATCACCCGACAGCGGCTGTTGCGGAAAAGAAAGAACCCCTTCATAAAAGAAAGAGACTCCAATGCCGCGTTCGTCTGCACTGAAGGCCTCTGGCAGCAAGGCTCCGAAGAGCGGAGCTGTGACGAAGAAGTCGAAGAAGTCAAAGTCGAAGTCGACGACCAAGCCGAAGACCAGAGCGTTGAAGAAGGACGGAACGCCGAGGAAGTGGAAGCCGGGAACTGTCGCGACGCGCCAGATCAAGAAGTTCCAGAAGTCTACGAAGCTTCTCCTGCAGAAGGCACCATTCCAGAGACTGGTGAGGAAGACCATGCTTGACACCGACATTATGCGCATCGCGAGGTTCAAGCCGACCGCATTCGAGGCCCTCCAGGAAGCTGCGGAGAGCTACTTGGTCAGCGTGTTCGAGGGCGCTGTCATCCGCTCTCGGCCGGAAAGGTGGCTTCGTGCAGTGGAGGAATGGCTGAGTGAGAATGCTCTGGTCGACTGGGGGCGATGCATCGACACGCGGCGGTAGATTTTGAGGCCTACGCTGAACACGAGGAGTAAGGGGTCCAACACCCTTTCCAAGTTTTAACTCAGAAACCTGTGTCCCACTGCAGAAGCTCGGGTTGGCGCCGCTCAAGCGGCACTCGTTTGTACAGATTGCTCCGTTCTTCTCCCTGACTTGTTCCCGGATTAGGACGACACAAACTACTGCATATCAAATTGAAAGTACTACTACTACTCATCCCGTGTAAAACAACTTGTGCAGGTCGAGGCGGTCGTGGGGGCGGTGAGTGAATACTTGCAATCAATGCGGTAGTTCGTCTAAGCTTTCACTCGTTCTGTATCGCAGGTTGCCAAGATGACCGATGCAGGGACGAGGCAGCGCATGGCGCTGATGCGGATGGTGCAGAACAAAGCGGCTACCTCCCCTGGGGACAGCGTGTCGGTGACGCGCATGACCCGGCACCTGCCGGAGATCGACCACAAGATCCGGCAAGCCGTCGAGTCCCGCGACGTGGGAAAGCTGCAGGAAATCTTGCTGAAACTCGGCTGCACGGCTGAGCGCAGGGAGAAGGTCTGGCCGCTTCTGTGCGGTGTTGTCTCAGCGGACGACGGGAGCGAGTTCGTCCGCCAACTGGTGGAAGACGATTACAAGGACCTGGTCGAGTGCGCGCGCGGCCTGGGCTACCTGTCTTCCGAAGGGGCTGAGCTGCCGCTGTCGACGCCGAGCGTGCCGTATTCGGAGCGCGCCACCCCGCTGCCGCCGTCCGAGGGGAAGAAAGCGAAGGACGCCGGCCAGTGCTACTTCTGCGGCGCCGCCCGGCACTACCTCCGGGAGTGTCCGCAGTACTTCGCGCACACGGCCCTCCGGCAGGAGCAGGTCCTGCGCGTCGCGTTCCTCGACGACTACCTGGCTTCCTTCTTCTCCGCTGGCAACGGCCGTGTCGGCGGGGCTGACGGCCGCTGCTGGCTGCTCCCGCCGCAGGATCCAGTCGTTACGGGAAGGCACGCGCCCGCGTTTGACGATGAGGATCTCATCTTGTGGCTACGTGCCATGGCCTTCCGGTTTTTCGAAGCCATTCCGCAGAATGCCGTTACTTATCGGTATGCGCGTGTGTGTTGTGTGTGCGGGTTAAAGTTCATGGCATTCCGTGGGTACTGTCTGCAGCAGACAGCCGGTTCTGAATTTCCGACTCACTGTGGTATTGTGCAGCACCTCGCGATCCCTTCGTTGTCAGCTTCGCACTCGCCGCAGTGTAGGCTGAGCAGTATTATTGCATCCGCGGCCTCAGGCCATCTCCTTCACGACGGTGCCGTTTCTACCGGCAACAGGTCTCCGCTGGCAGGCGCGTCTTCGCACGTTCCATGCGAACCGAGTTCGATCAGACTCATCGCTTTTTGAGTCCGGAGGCCCGAAATGCTGCGAGATCTGCCTCCTGCTGCTCTCGTGTTGGGCGCTACCTCTGCACGAGGTCTATGGCCGCGTTGCTTAATGCATCCGCGTCCACATTCCCGTCCCGTTTGACGTGTTCCACTCGCAGCGTGTGTCGCTGCCGCAGGGCTACCATTTTCGCTCCCTCGGGTCAAAAACGGCTTCAGGTCTTCCGAACAAGCCATTTCTCGCGTGGTTTGTGTCTGTGCGCGTGCGCGCGTGTGCTCGCCTACAGTAGGTAACGTCCGAAGCGACCACTCGTCACTTTCATCCGTCGATTTCGAGTTTCTTTGGTTCTTTCGCGAGTGGAGGCTGTCAAATCCACCATCCGGCATTCGACTGGGAACTTTGCGTTGCTTGCCTTCAACAGTTGAATGCCTTTGCACAAGCGGCACAACCCAAGCTGAGCTCTCGTCGCACCCTCAGGGCGAAGCCCTCGTTCTACGCACCCATGAGACATGAAACATCACTCAGCTGTGATACTCGAGCCCTTCTTCCATGCAACACCTGGCTTTCGGAGTTGGAGGAGCGTCACGCTGCGTTGTCCTCTCTCTCATCCGGGTCGTCGGACCGTTCTTGGCATCGTCGGTTGACGACTTTTTTGCACCACTCACGAAACTAAACACATCAACAGGATCATGAAGCGGATAACGAAGGAGGGAAGCGAGCCGTGGGCGCAGCGGGTCCGCCGGCAGGCGTCCACCCTCGCAGACGTGCTGGTCGGCGAATTGCGGCAACAAGGCCGGAATCATGCGCAGGACATTTGCCCGCTGCAACTGTCGGAGGCCATGTCGCTTGTCGTGAGCCCCATGCTGGGCTCGCTCATGGCCCTGTCGTCTCATAAAACTTTCATGCCCAACGATACCGTCCTTCGCGTCTGGGACGCTGTCGTATGGCAGAGGGACCCGCTGTCTGCTGTCGCCAACTTGGTCCGTGAGCTCCTGCAGCCGCTGCCAGCGCGCATTTCTTCGTGCCATACCTGGACGGGAGTCACGGAAGCCGCGCAGAGCTGCCTTCAGGCTTTCAGTAGCTGGGCTGACGAAAGGCAGCGGCTGGCTCTCATCCGATCGTGTGAAACCTGACACCAGGCTCACCATGCGGGCAGCCACGTCTACTAAAGCAGGCACGATGACTACACCAACTGGCGTTGTCAAGTTCCCACTGGAAGCAAGCGGAAGCTCTAGCGCCCCGTGAGATCCACTCCGAAGAAATGGTTGCCCTGAAGATTGCGAACGACGGCTGCTGGTCAGTGGGAGCGTTGCAGCTGCTTCGTTCACTACGACCGCGGTTCTGGAAGAGTAGGTCGTCAATTAGCCAGTGAGCTCTTCTTGCAAGCAGCAGCACCCCGAGGGGCTCTGCGACCAAGACCCTGACGTCTTGCACGCGGGTGTGCACTTGCAGACGTTCTGAGGGAAGTCCTCGGACGCCGCCAACACTGCAGTGATGGATTGATACGTGATGCGTTAGGCTGATTCGCGTATCAGACACGTATCGACACATCACGGCAGCGCTCCTCCATTCGTGTAGCCCATGGGTCGTCATGCGCATTGCGTTCACAGTCCCTTGAAAAAACAGGCCGTGCCTCTGCATGCCGTGCACTGCCGCACTTCTTTGTAGCTGTACTGCTGCGCGCGAGCACGACTCCTGTGCACTGCCAGGGTATCAGTAGCGTGCCAAGGCATCTGGGGCATCCGCTCGGTGCAGACTTTAAGGCCAACATGGCCCGGCATCTTTCCCGTCGAGGCCCACGTCGCTCAGAACATTCGTTGCTCCCTTATCCTTCCCCCTCGCAAGACATGAATAGACGCTCAGAACAGAGGAAGTTGCCGACAACGAAATATCATGCAGGGTCAGAACCTTGTGTCTTTTTGGAAATGGCCAAAATTTTGTTTCCAGAAAAAAAAAATGGGTTTTTGAATTTTAAAATTTTGGAACAAAAACTTTAACTCTAAAAGCTGCGGTAATTTTTGCGGAAGTTGAGCAATTTTTTTTTTTTTGCCCAATTTTTTTTTGGGGTTCATCCAGTGCTCCCGCTAACCTCACTTTTGGTGAGGAATTCCAAAACCTGCTTTTGGACTTTTTTTTTTTCGTGCCCCCCAGTTTTTTTCCCCTGTGCTGCGCAGGTTATTAGCTTCGTTTCTGCCTCGGTTTCTCGACCAACTTTCTGAGACCGAGAAGCTTTTCTCCAGGGGTGCACCACTCAAGGGGGGTCCGGGGGGTCTGCCCCCCGGCAAACGGTACGGTACAGGTGGAGAAAGTTTGCACCTCAGTCTGTTTGTCACAATAAACACTGCACATTCCTGAAGGCAACAGCCCATTTCAAAGTCAACCACCACTCGATACTGTGTGCTGGTAAATCATTGCCACGAGTAGATGCAGACCAGAGATCACATGGAACAAGGCACTTGTGTCGACTCGGAGAGAATCTGTCAAGAAATCCGGGGCTGCTTCTGAGTCTCGACTCTCTTTCTCAGCTCCAGCCCCCAACTTCTACCCGCCAGCCCACCATGCCCAGCAGAGAGTAGACCGTGATGCAGTGCTTTGGCTACATGATACCACCAATCGGAAAAAGGTGAGGAATTCCTCATGAGGAATTCCTCACCCTCTTTTTTCGAGCCTCTTTTTTTTTTGAGGAATTCCTCGCACTTTTTCGTTAGCGGGAGCACTGGGTCCATCGGCCCCGCGGGAGCGTTTTAAAAAGACACAAGGTTTGACCCTGCATGATATACACAGAAGTGAATGCAGAAAACAAAACTCCGCATCAACCCGAAGAAGGTTTTTGCTGACACGTGAGAGGCAGGGTTAGCAAGCCAAGCTTGTCTTCCCCCGCACCCGAACAGGAAAGGCAGGCGCGGCCGGTACGAGAAGCGGCAATCGCGGATGGCAACGAGTACAGAGCAGTCGACGCGCAGACGAGCAGTAAAGCGGCCCGCGTCGCAGGTGGCACAAACCGAAGAAGCCCGTGCGGCAGGGAGTGGAGACGAGGTTGATGCAAGACGAAGGGGAAGCGCGAAGCAACCAGCCCGGACGGACCAGCAAGACGCAAGACCAGGCGACCAAGAGAAGGAGGGGGACGCGACCCAGAGACCCGGGCAAAGTAGCCCGGAACTAGTGTGACGGACCTTTCTTCGGAGGGGCTCACGCACTCAAAGTTCGACTTACACGCACCCGAACAGGAACGAACATTCCCTTTCAAACGACCCGCTGACGCGCTCTAAAATTCGGAGTGGCCTTTTTTTTGCTAGGGTTACGAGTGAAACCCGAGACGTGCTGTTGTATTGTATGGATCGCGTACGTACACTACAGCTGCGCGAGTGCGCACCCAAGGAGGTTTGCATACTCGTGCTGTAGCCGTTACGTAATAGGCGGCTTGGAGGCCTGGTCAGCTTCCTCATCATCATAGGGTACGAACCTTTCGTAACCGTGATTGGACAGTCGGGATAGCCGGGGGCGGGTCCATACATGAGAGTACAGAAGAAGGCAAACCCTGCTCCCTGCGCCTGCTGTATCCGGCTCGGCACTTATTACTACTTCCTAATTTCACTCCTAGGGTTCCGAGTGCTACCCGAGACAGAGAACGAGGCGCGCGCGGTGATGAAAGACGCTCTTATGCTCAAAATGGAAGTGTCTGTACGCACGTGCACAGAAGGCAGAAAAAGCGAGACCCCCCACCACCGCCTCAACGGTCGCTTCTCAGAACACAAAGCCGTCTGGATCAGGATCTTTCCCGCGCCATTGCCAGGCAGAAACTGGGCCGTGTGTGAACGAACCGAGAGAGTGTTGCAGATGCTCTGTGTACTTACCCAGCTTCTTCTCGACAAAATGTGAACGTGCGGCCAGGGAGCTGGGAATGGCGACGAACCTGCAACCGATTTTTGTTCATCCGCTCCGACCTGTACGCGACAGCAAAAGGGATGGTACATCGGCTGCAGCCTCTCAATTCAAAGGCAGCGAAGCATCGTCGCCGGGGTGGAGCCTTTCACCACCAAAGCCTAGCGCCATGCGCGACTGCAGCGCAGCTGTCGTTCCCCTCCGATCACGACGACCTGCGGGGAGCACACGAAGGAGGTTCAGATTATCAGTAAAAGGATCTCGAAACAGTCTAGAAGGAAGTAACTAACGTGTGGGTGAACACCCCTCAAGGCACTAGCTTTAGATTGACAGTGACTGAAACTGGCTTTTAGAGGCCCCGCAGTGAGAGACCTGCCTTGGAGGCTTTCAAGTGGTGTCCGGCCTGTTGCGAGGGAGAGCTGATGTCCACGACAAGGTTTATTCCTTCCACTATATTCTCCTTTCCGCTCCGTCTCCAGTTGCCATCATACCTCATACACCCAGGGAACGATATCAGATACCGGAAGGAATCGAAAGAGGAACTTCACCATGGGAAACGTGCACGAGAAGGGCCATCATCATGCGAAGAGCGGCCACAGCGAGGAGTCTGTCACGCCGGTGTCCCCCGGCTTGAAGCCGGCCACCGAGACGCAACGTGTGCTGCAGCAGTCATGGGACCGGATTAAGGAAAGGGGTGACTTGGACCGGCTGGGCGCGGTGCACTACGCCCGCTTCTTGGAAAAAGGCGGGCAAGCGGCCAGGAAGCTGTTCTCGACGACCGACATGCGCAAGCAGCAGCACGTCATCGCACCCGTGGTCGAGTGGGTCCTCAGCCACCAGGACCCGGCCGCCCTGCACGCCTTAGGCTTGTTCCACGCGCATCTGGGCGTGACGCGGGAACAGCTGGAAATCTTCGCGCAGTGCTTCGTCGATACGATAGTCGAAGTTCTCGGTGATGACGCGGCTCCCGGGCTGCACAAGCTATGGGAGGATGCCATGCACCGGCTCACAACGCAACTCAGCGACGAGATCGAGCAGTGCACGGCTGCGATCAAAGGGATCTCGGACGACAAAACGAAGCATGGTGTCGCCTCGCGGTCCGCCGCACATAAGCTCATGCGCACCCGCACGCAGAGTGCGAACATCCCTGTGATCCAGCCGGACAAAACGGGGTGGCTGTGGGTCTCGATGTACTCCAAGCACCACATCAAACCCCCGAAGAAAGAGTACAACCAGCAGCACACGTCCAAAGTCTTTGAGTCCCGGTTCTGCGAGTTGAAAGGCCAGTTCCTCTTCTACCGGCTGCACGAGGGCGACAAGCCGGAGGGCGTCGTCGACCTGAGCGTCTGCGAGCTGATCGACACGTCCGAGGAAAACAACAAGCTGCCCAGCCCGAGCCCGTATTCCTTCGCGCTGCGCAGCCACGAGCTGATGAGCTATCCGTGGTACTTCCTGGCCAAGGGAGACGACGAAAAAGAGAGCTGGTTCGCGCGGCTCCGGCGGTCCTGCAACCGATTCTCGTTCATCCGCTCCGACCTGTACGCGGGCCAGCGGGTCTGGATCAACATGGGGCCGTCGCAGAAGGCAGGGGTGTGCAGGTGGACGGGGAAGTTCGGGTCTGAGGAAGGCCTGTGGGTCGGTGTTGAGCTCGACGAAGCCGTTCCGGACGGTAACAACGGCTCGCACAGGGGCTTGAGGTATTTCGACTGCCCAATGGGCAAAGGGTTGTTCTCCCCCGCGTTCAGGGTCTGGGCAACGTCTCCGCTCGAGATCCAAGTTCAAGGCGCGTCTCTGCCTATGAACACATACACCCCCGCCCAGTTCGAGTTCTTGAAGGTGATCGGAAAAGGGTCGTTCGGCCGGGTTTGCAAAGTGAGAGAAGCGTCCACAGGGCAGGTGTACGCGGTCAAAATCCTGCAGAAGGCGGCCCTGCTGAAGGAGAGCCAAATCACGAACGTACGGAGGGAGAAAAGCATTCTGCTCAACATCACGCACCCGTTCATTGTGAAGCTGCACGCCGCTTTTCAGACGAAAGGCAGACTTTTCCTCCTGTTCGACTTCCTCCCCGGCGGTGAGTTGTTCCACCACGTTCAAGCCTGCCCGGGGTCGCACCTCACAGAGCACGACGCCAGGTTCTACGTGGCAGAGGTCAGCTTGGCGATCTCGCACCTGCACTCCATCAACATCTTGCATCGTGATTTGAAGGCAGAGAACTTGGTGCTAGACAAGGAGGGGCACTGTGTCTTGACCGACTTCGGGTTCGCGAAAACGGTGCTGCCGACGGAGCTGAATACGACGCGGTGCGGGACTCTGCCGTACATGGCGCCCGAGATCCTTCGCCAGTCGCCCGTGGGCTACGGGTTCGAGGTGGATTGGTGGGCACTCGGCGTCCTTCTCTTCCTGCTGCTGACTGGCTGCTACCCGTTCTGGCACGCGGACCCGAGGGAGGCGATGAAGCAGATCCTGTCCCGGAACATCACGATGACGACGTTCCCCATCAAGCCTCGGCTCACCGAGCAGGCCCGCCGGGTCGTGCTGCGGCTGATCGACAAGGACCCGGCGACGCGGCTGTGCTCGATCGAAGACTTCAAAGAGTTGCCGTGGTTCCACGGCTTCGACTGGGAGCTGTGCGCCGCCCGGAAGATGCAGCCCCCGTTCGTGCCGGACCAGGCCGGGTCGAACACCAAATACTTCGACCTTGACGAGACGGGCACGGGCGCCTCCAAGCCGCTGCCCAAGGGCTGGAGCAGGGTGTGTACTTTCGCTGTCTTTCGTCGTATTCCCCTCATTCACGGTGCACTAGTCAAGGACTTTTTTGACTTTGACTAGTGGTTTTACTAGTCAAAATTTTGACCAGTAAAATGACTAGTGACTAGTAAATATGACTAGTGCACTAGTAAAAATGACTAGTGCACTAGTAAAAATGACTAGTGCACTAGTAAAAATGACTAGTGCACTAGTAAAAATGACTAGTGATTTAGACAAAATCCACCTAACCTGGACCCAAGTCCTGGGTGTTTTGAGAGTTTTCGAGGGGTTCCACGGCACTACCGTGACCACCGGTGCCCAGACACCACAAACCACCTGGGCAACCCCAGTTTTCGCGAGACAGGCCGAGTTGCGAGGGTTTTGGTTGGTTTCTTGGGAAAGTCCCTGGCTTAGCAAACATAGTGCAAACGACAGTGCTATCCCTGCACGGTGAGGTCAGAGACATGTCGTGACAGGTTTCAGACACTGGAATAATGCGGGCTTCCGACCACATTCAAACTCTGGTCCGTAGATTCGGTTTGTCGTTCATAGCGCTCCTATCGCCTTGGCATCGCACCGGACACAGTGCATTTACAGTAGTGGGTTCCCTAAAACCCACGATTCTTGCCGAGCTTCCCAACATGAATGTGCAACAGGTGCTGGCTTTGTCCGCCTGTGAACTGTTTGCATGCAAGGCTTTGTGTTGCGCACATTCCACAAATAGTGTCGTTGCTCACTGCTATGTGCTCCGCTTTCTAGTGTTGGAGGCACTCTCCCATTGCGTGCTTCCTCTTTCACGCCGCCGCGGAAAACCAGTCTTGTAGCCTGTGGCGCGCGCGTTGTGTGCCAGTCAACACGTCGTGGTGCTTTGTCCAGGCATTTCGAATGCCTGGAAGTCACGTTTCTTTGTAGTTTCGGGACGTGCTAACGACCATTGAGCCCACCGATCAACTGCTCAAAGCTTTCGTCGGGTGGGACACCAGCAGGTTCTGGTTTCTACTCGTCGGGTCTACCGCACAGTAAGGTGAATCGCGTAGCCGGTGTACTATTTGTGAAAGCAGCTTCTTTCGCATCTTCGGTTGTTCACAACGACAATAAAAATCACCGCCTCGGATTAGCTTGAATTCACAACGCACTGTCTATCGGGCATTGAGAGCTACTAGTAGTAAGTGCGGAAGAGCATGAGGCAGGCAAGCTGTATAACGCTCCCAGTAGGCAACAAGTTCCCAGAAACTCCCCGTCCTCAGCTGTGGTGCTGCTTGCCTTCATGGCACTTGCACTTTCTAGAACTCAATACTCAGCCCGGTTCCTGTGGGGGAAGAGTCGGGGTGGCCCACCAAAAAAGCGACCACAGTTCTGCATGTTCAGCCGCAAAACACAAACCGACGAGTAATCGTAACTTATTCCTGCAGAACTGGCTTTGTTGAATGACGCTCGTGACAGACAACTGACCCCCAGCTTTCGTCTATCGCACAGTAAGGAATCGCGTTGGGAACCGCATTCGGAAAAATATTGGACCGGAACTTCTTTGGACCGGAATCTTTTTGGACTTTTTAGAGTTAAAGTTTTGGGCTTTTGGAGGTTCTGAAAGTTTTGGACTTTTCCCTGGGGTTTTCAGTTTTTGGCGGTATTTTGAAGTCTGACCGAAGCAGCTTTTGCACTGATTCATGTTTCCGTTACACCAATGATGGGACCGGCAGATTGTGCGAACATTCCAAAGCTTCCCGAATTCCGGGCCGCAAACGCGTCCAAATTGGTTCAGGTTACCTTTATTTCTGTTCGTCCTTAAAACTCGTGGTTGCATGATCATGACTATGGGCGTAGCCTGGGTCGCGTAGACAAGCAGCTCGGGTGAGCATGGCGGGGCGACTCATGAGATTGCCCCCGTCGCCGACCACGTGCCGGAACACGACGTCCGGGACTGGCTATACTTGATCAACTCCTTGAACGCCAGCAGCCCGCTGTCGTCGGCATCCACCGTCAAAAACGCGCGTGACCGCCACTCGGCGGCCAGGACGTCGCCTTCACTCAGCGACGCTCGCTTCACTGCGAGCTCGCCGAGGTCGAGTCCTTCCGCGGGCATGCCGCCGGCCCTGCTCAGTATGGCCCGGCGACGCCGCGTGCCGACTACGCTCAGCGACTCGCCACCTTCTGCGTCTGGCTAAAGTAGCGACCTCCAAGTTGTAGGGCGCTGTTAACGGACTTGGGCGCGCCCTTGACTGTAGGCACCACATGTATCATATCTTATCGTATTCTTGGATTCTAAACTTCCTTGTGGGCGTGAACCCTACTGTAAAATATTTGGACCGGAACTTTTTTGGACTTTTGGGGGTTTTGAAAAGTACTTCGACTTTTTCCCGGTCCAACATTATTCCGAACACGGTTGTAAGCGCAACGGTAGGGTACAGTTGTGCCGTGGGACCCTCTGAAATCTACAAAATAGCCCAGATTTCGGTTCGGAACAGGTGGATTTCTACTAGGACACTAGTCATTTTGACTAGTGCACTAGTCATTTTTACTAGTGCACTAGTCATTTTTACTAGTGTTTTTACTAGTGCACTAGTCATTTTTACTAGTGCACTAGTCATGCTTTTTCACTAGTAAAATGACTAGTCAAAACACCTTTTTCACTTTTACTAGTGCACCGTGCTTGGGGGGGGGGGGGGGGGGCAGGGGGCGCACTAAGGATTGGGGGGTGCAACGGGCAATGTCAACGTCTGCTAAATTTGGAAGGGGGGGGTCCTGTTTGGTGCACCTGGTGGCCGGGGACCCCACCCTTTTTTCCGGGGACCCCCTTAAACGCGCTCTTTCGCGATGGATCTTTCCACTCCGTCCTCGGTTCGTCTGTGAGGCCTGAAATTTGACGTGCAAAACACAGGCTGAAACCGGGAAAATCTGCCCTTTCGTGGTTTTCTTGGTGCCGTTGTTTCGAAACTCTCTAAGTACGTTTCCCAGCGGATTTGCCTGAAAAACAGCTTTTGGGGGGTATTGGCATTTTGGGGAAAGCACATGGTAAATCGGCCAAATTTGCTCGAATTTTCACTTTTTGGGCCAATTTTCCAGATTTTGGCTGATTTTTGAGTGCACTGCAGGAATCTTGGTTTTCGGGGAAACTGACTTTGCTCAAAAGTTGCTAAGTACATTTCCCTGCCAAAAAAGTGCAGGAAAACATTTTGGTGGGGATTGACCTTTTTTTCCGCAAAAGTGGGTTTCGATTTCGAAAACGAGGAGAACGGATTCATCTGGAGGAAACGGAGTACCCACTCGGCACCGGGGGGTCTGGGAAACACCCCAAAAACAGCCCCCAAAACGACCCCCCCCCCCGGGTCGAGCTAATTTATTCCTGGGTGAGCTTTTTTTCAGGCTTTTTTTCCGACTAATTTGTTCCGGGAAGTGAAAATTTGTTCCGGGAAGTGAAAATTTGTTCCGGGAAGTGAAAATTTGTTCCGGGAAGTGAAAATTTATTCCGGGAAGTGAAAATTTGTTCCGGGAAGTGAAAATTTATTCCGGGAAGTGAAAATTTGTTCCGGAAACTGAAAATTTGGGGTTTGCCAAATTTTCCAGATTTTCACCATTTGTGTGTGATTTTTACAATTTTTGTGTAAGGTACGCATACCCGAACCCCCCCCGCATACCCGAACCCGCATACCCAAACCCGCAAACCCGAACCCGCAACCCGCGTACCCTAACCCCGCAAACCCTAACCCGCAAACCCCGCAAACCCGCATACCCAAACCCGCATACCCTAACCATACCCTAACCTCGCAAACCCGCATACCCGAACCCGCAAACCCGCGAACCCTAACCCCGCAAACCCTAACCCGCAAACCCGCAAACCCGCGTACCCTAACCCCGCAAACCCGCATACCCAAACCCGCATACCCTAACCCGCAAACCCGCATACCCTAACCTCGCAAACCCGCATACCCGAACCCCGCAACCCCGCGTACCCTAACCCCGCAAACCCCGCATACCCTAACCCGCAAACCCCGCAAACCCTAACCCGCAAACCCCGCTTACCCGCATGCGATAACGTTTTTCAAATACACACAGCAGATCAAAGAAAGGGGGGAAAGGTGGAAAATGCAGATCAAACGGGAGTAGAATGTGCACACTCGCTTATCCGACTCTTGACTTACTATGCCGTGTTCTGAAAGCTGTCGAGGGGCCCCTCCATAGGTTCTCGCATGATTCGTTCGCCTATGTAACACTATCCGTTTGTAGTACGCTTCGCAATTGTGTTCTTGCACTCTAGCCGAATGGCGGGTGGCGGAATTCCGCGCTCGGGCGCAAGACACAATTATGCTGCTTTTGCAGTGCAAGCCGAACCCGGTTCGCGACTTCGGTTGCGGTAAAGTGTTACAAAGTCTTCGGCTTTCAGATCCGGATACGCGTATGCAACAGATAGTTAGAGGTCACTTGAAGGATACCCGTGTGCAGCGTTCGAAAGAGTTTGCGTATCTGGAGTCTTTTTTTTTTTTCGGGGGGTGCCCTTTCAGGACCTTATGCAGCCCATTTTCTCCTTCAGACTAGACACCAAGCCCATTTTCTCTGGTGAGTCTTAATGCAGGGGGGGTCCGGGGGGCACCGCCCCCCGGGAGACGGTACGGTACATGGCACTTCAGATTCTGTCTTGTTCGGAACCTGTAACAGAAACTGATGCCTGGTAACAGGCGAAAGTTCGATATCTTGTAGATAGTTTATGGGGGGTCCAGGGGGCACCGCCCCCTGGGTGACGGTATGGTACATGGTGCCTCAGAATCTGATGTCCTGGCTAAGGCAGGACCCTCTGCAGCGTGTCCTCCAGAAGACACCTAGCCTACTGATGATTGTTCTGATGAAAGGTCTCGCCCCTCTTCAGTAGCACAGCCAAAATAGGAGAAATAATTCCCACTACAGACACCCAAAACCTCTGCCCAACCCAAGATTACAGACACCAAACTCCTGCCCAACCCAATCCGAGGTAGTGTAAATCAACCCAACCTCCCACCTGATTTTCGATTTTTTTTTTTTTTTGGGTGAGTTACCTCACCCAACCGCTGCAGTGCATAACCCCCTGTGCCCTTTTGACCCTATGTATTTTAATATTTTTTGAGAAGAGAATTTACGACAGCCTCGAGGATATTCGTCATTTCCTGCGTTCGTCCAGTGTAATTGTCGTCCAAGTTACTGACCGTGGGAAGGGGTTCCAAGTACATGCTGTTAAGTCTGTCTGAGTGCGCGATGCAGTTTACCGATAGCCACCGCGTGCCTTCTGTGCCAGGGGTCGGATACGTTTACTTGCTGACCGCTGCTAACGTTGTAGAAGGCCCACCTATCAGCCTGAGTTCAGCTCCACAAGGTTCGTTTCGTTAAGGCAACTCATGATCACTTCGGTGTGAGGGATTAGTCCTGTTAGAAACTACTTGTGGGCGCCTGCTCCGTTGCGTGGTCTTCTCTCCGTACAGTGTTCCACATCTGGAAGGTCCTTGCGTTCAGTTCGCGCTTCCTGTGGGCACAAAGACAGTCGATGACTTCAGGAAGGAATCAGCCATTCTTGCGTGATGTAATGTGGAGTGCAGATTCCGTTTGTTGCCACCTTGGGTTGTCAGCCCAGTCCTCCCCAGTTCTAGGTTCGGTCCGGGTCCCGTGAAATGAGGAGAAATTTGTTCCGAAACTGAAAATTTGTTCCGGGAAGCGAAAATTTGTTCCGGGAAGTGAAAATTTGTTCCGGGGTGAGTTTCTTTCTGGGAGGCTCACTGATCGTGTCAGCCATTTTTAGCCCAGAAATGAAAAAAAACTCACCCAGGAACAAATTAGTCAGAAAAAAAGCCCACCCCGGAACAAATTTTCAGTTCCCGGAACAAATTAGTCAGAAAAAAAGCCCTCCCCGGAACAAATTTTCACTTCCCGGAACAAATTTTCACTTCCCGGAACAAATTTTCACCTCCCGGAACAAATTTTCACCTCCCGGAATAAAAAAGTCGGAAAAAAAGTCGGGAAAAAAGCCACCCCGGAATAAATTAGCCCCACCCCCCCCCCCCCCCCCCCCCAAAAGGGCGGTGCAACGTGCAACGGGGGCAACGTCCCTTAGTGCGCACCCTGGGGGGGGGTAGGGATGCCCCTTCACGGTGGACCGGTCAAGGGCTGGTGCGGTCAATGACCGCACCACGCTGACCGCAATAATGTTGACCGGTAGGGTACTGGTCATTGACCGCACCCATGCGGTCATTGACCGCAACATTGCGGTCAATAACCGGTACTTATGACAGTTTGCAAGGTAAAATAGGCAGCAAAGTGTACCCACGCAAGGCCTAATTCTCGAAATACACACATACGACTATAAGTACCCCCCCGTATAAGTGGCTCACCCTTTTTACCCGTGAAAGCGTCTCAAACCGACCTCGCAGAGGAGTGAGACACTTTCACGGGCAGCTGACAGTTTTTTGATTGGCAACGAGCCTGGTGTAGTTCTCTCAAACGATGCGACGGTGAGCCCGTGCGAAGAAAGACACGGGACGCCACGCACCTTTCCATCGTAACAGACGATGTAAAACCCAAGGTTGACTGATGCAACGAGTGCCTCCAGTCTCGCTGGGTCCGGCGTACACAAAAAATTAGTGTAGCGTCCACTACTATGAGAACAGATGATTTCAACAGGAAGGCAGCCTTTGCAAATAGCACAATATCTCTTCAACGAGAGAAAGTGCGAAGAAAGGCTGCGAGCGCACAAACAAAGGCAAGTTGTCGACAAAGATGCTACTTGTCGACAGCGGAGTCGCAAACTTTGCCGTCGTCAGCTCGGCAAAGAAGATGTGCTGCGGGACATAGCCTGCAGTTGCAAGAGCCTTCCCCTACTGCAGCCTGTGCCAGTGCAGGAGACCGTACACTGCTACAGAGCAAGAACGTGAACGCTGCTGACACTGACAGACGCCACAATCGTCAAAAAAAGTGGAAAACCAGGCGGAATTCGGGTTTGGGTGACGTTTCACATGGGTTTGAATCGTATCTTGATGGCACAAAAAAAAGCCTACAAAAGGCTACAAAAGGCTACAAAAAGCTACAGGAGCTACAGTAGCTAAAAACTGTAGCAGCTATAGCTGCTACAAAAGGCTACTGTAGCTAAACCTCACACTGGTTCAGGCGATGCAAAGTTCTGGTCGAAGCCAAGTCTGAAGCTAAGTTTTGGTGAAAGCAAAGTTCGGGCGAAGGAAAACAAAGTTCAGGCGATGCTAAGTTCTGGTGAAGTCAAGTTCGGGCGAAGCTAAGTCAAAGCAAAGTTCGGGTAAGCTAAGTTCTGGTGAGGCTAAGTTCGGCGAAGCAAAGTTCGGGTGAAGCAAAGTTCGGGCGAAGCAAAGCTAAGTTCTGGCGAAGCTCTATTCGGGTAAGTTCGCGAAGCAAGCATGATGCTAAGTTCCGGGCCTCAAGTATGCAAATACCCGGTGCCAAATCACGGGTCAAGAAAGCCCCCGGCCCGGAGCGTAAAGGGTCAGGGAGTTTTCCCCCTGGAAATGACACCGTGATGGCAGAGTGAACAGCGCAAGACTTCAGGGCTGGACTCCAGCCTGGAGGTCCCGAGTTCGAACCCCGGCGAGGCACTTTTCCGGTCGAACATGGTTTTCGGGGTTTGTTCGGTGAACAGTAAAGTTCGGGTGAAGCTAAGTTCGGGCGAAGCTGAGTCAACGCAAAGTTCGGGTGAAGCTAAGTTCTGGTGAAGCAATGTTCGGGGAGAAGCTAAGTTCGGGCGATGCTAAGCTTCTGGTGAAAGCATAGTTTTGGTGAAGCAAAGCTCGGGCGATGCTAAGTTCCGGTAGACTGACTCAAATTCCCCGGGGTGACCAATAACCGTGAGACATTGAGAAACTGCAAAAAACGCCAATTTCGGGCACAACGACCCCGAAAACCAACAAATTCCAAAACCCATTTTCGACCGGAAAAGTGGCCTCGGCCGGGTTCGAACCCGGGCCTCCAGACCTGAAACCTAGATGCAAATAGCCCTTTTCAATCACGGGGCAAAAAAGCCGGAGCCGTGGGAATCGACTACTTACTAAAATCTCACTACAAAAAACCACGCTTCAAAAGTCTACGCCACCATAAGCCCTGGTGTAAAAAGAAGCACTGTAAACGACGCACAGCAACGACGACTACATCAGACGAATAACCTCACTAACCACGGGTACCTAGTGTGCCCAGAGTGCCTTAACTGTGGCGAGCAACGAACAGTTTTACCCAGCAAACCTACCCAAAAAAAACCTTAGATTAGGGCGGAAGCAACCCGCACCACGTGAAGCACCGCAAGTGTCGCGAAACCCAAGCACTACTCTACGAGAAAATACATTAAAACGCGGACAACAGACCGGTACGGGCTACAAGGCAACCCCTGCTCAACTTGTAGAACGTGGGGGGCCCAAGATTACACTCCACGAAGGAAAGTACTTGGTGTCGGTCACAAACAGTCCCGGATATGGCTAGCCATAACCCATAACGAAAGCATGCACTAAATATACAATCCGCAACCATAAAGCCCTTTCTTGCTCTAAGAGAACCCATTCATGAACGGTCACACGGAGACCCTAAAACCCCGATATTTCAAGCGAACTTTAACTCTAAAAAAGTGCCCCCGGGTTTCGCCCCCGACCCCCTAAAAAGTGGGGTTGGCTCGATAGAGCTATTAGCATACCTCTAGTCTCGGATAATAGGTGATAATCGTGATTATCTGCCAACCGTGCTTTTTGTATAATCGGAGGTCCTGAAGTCCCGCCATTTTTCCTTGGGCCGGCGGGAGTCTAACGTCCCCAACGTCTAAAGTAGGCCTTACATTTCGATAAAATGTAGAGGGCACCGGACTAGAAAGTGACTCAGGAAGAGCCCCTCAATCTCAAGTGAAGCAAATTGCTGCAAGGAGGAAGTGAAAGCAGTCAATGCTGTGGTGAAGAGCAGGCCGCAGGCAGACACAGCTCGATCGTGGAATGCTGCAAATCGAAGATGTTGCCACAGGCTCAAAAGGTGTCGTGTGCAAGAAGCGGGGCCATGCATATTCTGAGCTTGCTGTCGTGGGCCGATGCTGTTGCTGACAGCCGCCGAAGCACGTCTCCTCTGACTCACAGAGGCAAGATAACTCGGCTGGTTCCTGACAAGTGCCATATTCTGCGTAGGCTGGCAATGAAAATGTGTGAAGGGCAGACTCAGAGGAGCCCATACCACAGCACTACTGGGGTCGTCAACACAATGATTTGTTTGGGCAGCGACTGATCGAACTGTAGGGTTCGTAAGAAAAGGGATAAACTTGTGGCGGATCGTTTTAGTTTTGAAGGGAGCTGATCCACGCCGTTTTTGAATTGGAGCAGGGCCTTCACTACAGCAACCTCTGTCGATGCAGCTTGTTGTATGTTAAACGTTGACCCTAACGAAAACAAGAAGGAAGGCAAGTCCGCTCGCAGAAAGAGATAGAAGAAGAAAAAGAAAAAAGCCGCACCGGGTCAGGAACGTGACGGTCAACCACAGCTTGCAAAGCTCGAGTCGGAGGCAGCTCAGTGTCACAACCCCGTCCGCTCTGCCCTGTGGCTGACCGTCTCGACGAGCTTGTGTTCAGCGCAAGCACCATTAATTCATCTATAAATTAGGCTTCTATAAGTTAGTTAGCATTCTACAAATTATGTGTCTATACATTACGGGTTGGGGTGTATAGCAGAGCTAGTTATAAGTTTCACTTGTCATTGAGCTACTTATTAACTGGTGAAACTCCATAAGTAGTGCGTCGTGAGGACATCGTATGCTACGGGGAGGCCCAGGCTCTAGAGAGCTAAAATTCTCAAAGGAAGGGCTTACGGTCGTGCAGACAGACAATGCACCGCAGTCACAGTGTTCTTTCCAGCACCTACGATGCGTGCCTTGATGTGAGGCCGTCGCTCCTGTGTCGGCTGTTACGGATTAGCGGGCTGCGCACTTCTTCTTCGAAAGATGAACACTCTTCGAACTCACACGTCTCCGCGAGGCTGCAGATTACGCGTTTGGGCAACAAACTGCGCATTTCATTTTTTAAACCTACAAGAGAATGCCTGCTGCACTTATACCACTAGACTCGCCGAAACAACCTTATGCCTACTACACTTTCTGTGAACTAATCGGCTTGACCGAAACCGTGTGACAATCGTGAACATTCTCAACACAGGAGGAGGCGTTCGCGTCGTTCTATGCCGTGCACGAGGACTACAAGAAGGTGTCGCAGAAAGGGTCCACCTCCGACGTGCTCTCGCACGACGACAACGAGCGGTTCATCCGCGACATGAACAACTGGTCTATGTCCGAAGAGTCCGACCGCAACAACAGCCTCGGCAGAGCCCGCTCTCCCGCCACGTCGCCTGCTGCGACCCCGGCGAAGCATAACCCAGCAGCCTTTGTGCTCGATACTTGAGCTGGGGTGGTTCATCCGCGCCGTGACCAACTGGCCCCTGTCCGAATAATCCGGCCGCAACAACAGCCTCGGTAGAGCCCGATTTCTAGCCACGCCGCATCGTCGTGCCCTCCTCCCGAATCGCGAGCCAGGACTCAACAGACTCTTCCAAGTGCTCACGTTCCTGGCCAACCCCTTCAGTGCTCAAACAAACAGATACCGACAAGGGGCCATAGCTTCCCCTCATCCTTTGATGTTAGCATCAAACATGCATGCGAGACAAAGCTTTAGCGTCAACATTAAACTAAGTAAGTAAGATCCCTCCCCTCAGCTCCGATCATAGCATCCTGTCAGCAGAACTACTCAGTGACCCTTATCGATACCAGCTGCGGCTGCTACCGATGAGGGCCACTGAGTAAACCCCCCCCCTGCATATAATTTACATCCGCATATAATTTACATACCGTATATAATTTACATTTTACGCCAAACTCGCATATAATTTACATTTTTCTATAATTTACATACGGTTTTTTCATTTTTCCCGGGGACAAACAAGCCATGCTCAAGTGTACCAGGGAAGGTCAGCAGGTGTGGCAGCTGTGCCTTCGTGTTTCAGCTCCACGTCTCTCTAAGATGCGCATCGGAGTGAAGTCAGAACAAAGGGGGGAACACTGCAGAAAGACTTTCCATTGCTGACTCAAAAACGAGGGGTGATGATGATGTTCTCGCTTTTTAAAAATAGAAGAAGGACGGCTCCAAAGTCTTGAAAGGAAAAAGGCTGCTACTGTTGTGAGCCGGGGTTGGGCTGTGAAGCCTCTGCTTTCACCTCTGTTTTCACCTGGGTAAACATTGTGATCTTCTGCACCCCTGGGGGAAGCGGCTTTTTGTGTTTGCCCTTGGGCGCATCCCGAGCGGAAGCGGCAGCCATTTGCCGGCCCTTTTCTTCCGCTTCCTTGATTTTCTTTTCCAGTCTCTCCTTGTGGTCTTCCGTGTCAGCTGGGGGCGGGGCAACGAAGGTGTAACCGGGATCAATACCTCTGATACGTGTTTCAGGGTGCGTTGGGCCGTGGTATCCCAAGCGGTCAAAAGCCTGAGTCACTCCTGTTGTGGCATTAAGTGTGGCCTCAGCTACCAACTTTGCAAGCAGGCTTCTTTTTTGCTTGGCGGTGAGCTTCTTTTCGCTGTGTTCTTCAAACGCCTTTGCATGACGGGAGCGGTAAGACGCTGCAAAGAACACGTCTACCCATTGCAGCCAGCTCGTCATTCCTGCCGGTATGACTGCAACGGGTAGACGGCTGCTGAAAAAGGAGGTGAGAGAAGCAGAGGTGAGGTGGGACGTTGCGCAATCCAGGATTACCAATGTAGTCGCGCAACCTGCCTTTTCACACCATTTCTTCACGTGAGGCACGACGTGGTTTACCATTGTCTCGCTGTTCACCACGCCCTTCGGGGTCCAAATGACCTTGACCCGGGTGTCGTACTTCTCCTGCTTAATGGAGTCGCGGCGAGGTTGGCCCTTGAGCATGAGAATGGGTGGGACGTGGAATGGGGAAAAGTCAGGGCCACCTTTTTTTGTTGCTGCAAAGGCAAGGAGCGTTGCGGACCTCTTGCTGGCATTGGCATCGTGGTTGACACGAACATCCTTGTCGCCAATGGCGGCGACGGTTTTGATTTTCCCCATGCTACCCGAAAGGGAGCACGGGACTTCGTCCATGTTGAGGACACCGTCGACATGGGGGAGAACGTGGTGGAGGTGTGTGTGGAACACCTGTGCTTTCGCACAGATGTCATCCCGCGTAAAGGGGGTCTGCTTCTGCACCACTTTGACTCGAAAGCGGTTCCTGCTCAGGAAGTTTCGCAGGTACGTTGTGGAGACACTCCTCACGTTCCTGCAGAGGGCAGACACCTCATCGTCCTGGAGGAGAGCCTCCGCTTGCGTCTTCAACGTCTGCAGTGTCACTTTCCGATTGTCTTTGCGCTTCTCTACGACAAACACCTTCAGGCATGCCTCAACAAGCGGGAAGAGCGTCTTCCTGTGCCTCATTCTGCGCTTCACGCGTAGAGAGCCGCTACCCCTGGACGATGTCACAGCCTTCCGGAAGCTTTCAACCTGGCTGCGGTTGTGGATGGTTGTGGCACCGTTGTCCACGTTTTCCTTTGCCCAACTCCGCAGCGAGCTCATCACCTCACGACTCTGCGAATTCGGGTTCTTCCTTGTTGCCTCTGGCTTTGCCGCCTCCCTCTCCGCCACTGCGACCACCAGTTCGTCGAACTTCCGGACAATCTTGCCCTTGGACTCGAGGCATGTTGTTCTCCTGTTCGCCCTCTTAGCAACCCCACGTTCCAGCTTCACCTTCTTTGCAGCAGGCGGTGCACCACCCTCTTCCTCCGGGTCCCCATCACCAGAGTCGCTCTCCTCAGCTTTATTCCCATCTTCGTCTTCCTTGCCTTCACCTTCCTCGTCTGTGCCGTCGTCGTCTCCGCCGGCGAACGAAGCCACGTCACCGTCGGAGCCCCCGTCTGTGCTTACAGCCCCGGGATCGTCTTCAAGCTCGGAGAACTCGCTTCCACTTTCGGACCCGACAACAACGAACTCGCTTGCCTCATTCTGGAGACGCAGCTCCTCCAAGGCTGCTGTCTGCAGTGCCTTTAGTTCAGCCATCCCCGCCCCTTTGTGCGGTGTTCTAGCCCTGTAAGGGGTCTGTGTAAGCGCCTCGTAATGTAAATTATATACACCACGAAGTGAATCTCGCGTATTATTTACATAGGGGCCCAAACTCGTGTATAATTTACATACCGTATATAATTTACATTTTTTGGACCCCAAAAATGTAAATTATATGCGAGAGGGGGGTTTAGTTCTGTTGACGGGATGCTGTCATTGCTTTGTACCCATCCTGCCTGGTGGTATTGTCCTTTTGACAAAGTGAGCTTTTCAGAACGGTTGGGGCATGCTTGCTCTTGCCGGGCGCCGGCGCCCGGCATTGTGCTACCTGTGTCACAGTCGTAGGGACACTTCCTTGCTTGGTGAACATCCGATCTCAGGCATCGCAGGTACACCAGACAAGACTTGAGCAGTGTTTTTCTCACTGCTTCCTTTCGCTGTGCCTCAGCAGGGGAAGCAATCTTTCCTAAAGTAGGCGAATGCTCTCCTTGATGCTGGGCGATTCATGAATAAAGGGGTCGCAACAGAATAAGATTAGCACGGCGGACTTCCAGATGGAGTGAACGAGGGTGGGGGAAATAAAGCATGCCCCATGCATTGTCTCCTTCCAGGCGCGGCACCGCTGCTGCTTAAGGGAGTTAATGGCATCTCGCTGGGTCCCTTCCAGCTCGATGAGGGTTTCCATTAATTGCTCGAGCTCAAGTGGGCTCCCATTTATTTGGCGCAGGCGGGACCCCAGCGGTTGCGTCCCCGCCGTTTTAAATAGGGCCTCTCGCGCTCTTTGCTCTGCGAAGGTCCGGGTCCCTACCGACCCATGTTCGAGTCTCCGCCGCGCCTCTAAGATGGTGGTTCGGAGCAGGCCGATGACCTTATCGCGCTGCCTTGCTGACCAGTCGAGCGACCCCCTCGTCGAACAAGCCTGCCGAGCCGATACTTGCTTCATCCTCTGTTGAAACCCGGCCGTTCTGCCTTTGCATCCCCGCAGCGCGTCAGGCTGCCTGGGGTCGTTATGCAGCTCGAGCAGGTAGGATTCAGCGACTTCCGTCGCGTTCCGGTATGAGCCAGACACCCCATCCACCTCTTTCCTCTGCCGTAGCGCTACTTCAAGCACTTCCTTCTTCTTCGTCGATGACAGCAGCGGCAGGTTCCTCGGAAAAGGCGCCGGAATCCAGGTGATAGGGCTCGGCTGTGTAAACATTTCCAAACTGAGGGTGACGAACACCGGGCAGTGAGTGGGGATGTCGTATTGGTCTTTCTCAGCGGTCTTTACCGCGACTAGTGCCGGTGCCGCCACTCGGTTGACAAAGCACATGTCGATGCGCGATCCGCCCTCTCCAGCCCAGCAGGTAGCTGGGGCGACGTGTGACCGTGCTCGCGCCATGACTTCCGCTGCATCAATCCATCCACCGAGTCCGCAGGCTGCCACGAGTGCTGGACTATCTGCAGTCTCGGTGTTGAAATCCCCCAAAATGACAACGGGAACTTGGCCCAGCCCCGCTGCCATCTCGAACACGTCGGATATGAGTTTTTCCCGCTGCCTCGTCGCCTCGGAATCTCTCCCCACGTGCGCATATACCGAAATTACGTGCAGTGTTGTGTGTGTGTGTGTGTGTGTGTGTATGTGGAATCCTAGTGTTGTCGTGCCAGGGCAGCCAGGCAGGCCCTACCTGCCTCCCACCTGGCTGTGTTTTCTTCCTGGTGTCACAGTGGTGTACCCAATCACTGCACATGCGCCCTAATTACCGTCCGGAGCCGAAACCCAGCGATGACACTCAGCCGGCTAACATGCTGCAGATCCAGCTGGCACACAACGGCCAGTACTAACGTGCGATGAAATGGACAACGACCAGCCGCACCTTTTTCCTGGGTCACTTTGATGTTTTGATTCATAGAAAGGGCTGTGCCAGCTGGTGCTTGACCAAGAAATCCAGTGAAAACCTGAACAAAAACTCAACATGTGGAGTGAACCGCCCTGACCAGGGGAAGGAAAACCGCCGAAAATACTGAAGCAGGCCACTTGCTTGGCATGGGCCTGCCGAGACGCCCAGTAGCCTCCACAAGTTGCGTGGACGGTGCGAGCCTTCAGCTCAGCCGAGCTCGATGAACTCAATGCCAAGTTCACGCACGACATACAGTTGGAGTGTCGACCTCGCACGAGGGCACGGCACAGCGGCGGGTGAAATTGTCCAGAAATGTCGCGATGTCCAGAAGGAAAGCCAGCAGCTATCATATACCGATAGCTAACGACTGGAGCAAATCTTTTTGTTCGGGGAAGAATCCTGCACACAGTCAGAAGCAACCCAGCCACAACAGATACCACCCCCCCCCTCATTCCACGAAAAAGTGTCACAGATTTCGGCTTTTTTCGGACTTCTGCCGAAAATCTCCATCTGCAGGTCCGAAAATGGTCGGTTTCGAGATTTTGAGGACACGATTGAATCCATTGAGGACCGGGCTTTCCGAATATCTATAAATGGAGGCCGAGTCTCCAAAAAATGGGGTCTGAAAATCGACTTTTTTTCTCGGCATGCAGGAACAAGTCAGATTTGACTCGCCACAGAATTCTACGGGGGTGCCGAAACGGTCCCGTGACAGAACTACGCGATTCCTCCAAAAATTGGCGGAAAATCCCAAAATTGTGCCTCCTCCTGGCGGAAACGACGAATAATTTTTCGAGAAAAAAAAACACCCAAAGTGGGACTCGAACCGGCGACCAAAAGAGTAATGGTTGAGTGCACTGACGGCTATGCTACTTGCGTCAAAAATCCTTTTTTTTTTTTTTTTGAGTAAGCAACTACGGAAGACATGCAGGGGGCGAGAACTGCATTTACTTGTACGGGCAAGTCGTTCTTTTGTTCCTTTTGTCAAACTAGGAAAGAAGAAGGACGGACTCTTCCTGTGCATGGAGTAGAACTCCGACCGTGACTCATGCCACCATCGCCAGATAGTCGTTGTTAGGTTAGCTTACCCTTAGGCTGCTAAACTGTCTGTCGGTAAAGATCGTCAGTCGAATCAGATTCGAACATCGTAGTGGCAGCGACAATCATCAATTCAATCTCTTAGTGTTATGTAGAAGGACCACCAACGAAAAGTTGATGGAACGCAGGCTGGGAGGACATGTTGAGGGACTAGAACTTAGGTCAGCCAGATCAAGGGGTGTTGCCCAGAACTGAGTCTACAACGTAGGGGGAGAAGGAGCATTCAGACAGTACCAGATTGTGACCAATCCATTAACAGAATCCGTTTCGTGAGTACAAGCGGCGAACTAACAGTAATCCGATCACTGAGAACATTGTAAAATATCCAATCACTGAGTAAGTTTGTAGAAGGATCCACCAACGTAAAGCTGATGGAAGCGCAGAATCAGGAGAGCGGTCAGGGGATACCTACCCAGTATGTCCCGCAAGGTCCATTTCTGCCTCGGCCAACGGAGAAGGTCGAGGTATCTGGCTGTGACCCGGCATTTTGTGAATAGGTGTTCGTAGGAGAAGCCGGAGCCACAAGCCCAGCAGTGCCCTTTATTGGATGCCGACAGTCCGGGGACAAATGTCTCAGCGCAGAGGTGCCCGCAGAAATCTTGCATTCTCAGGTGAACGCTTGGGGACTGGTTGACTCTAAGCAGCGAAACCGCTACCTGAGTGAGCCGATTCCACCGATTGTCCACGAGAGGTCGGTGACCACCAGTGCAACGGTAATGCGGATGAGACATGTAGTCCCGAGTGAGCACGGGGCAGTTGACCGCTTGTTTCAGCAGGTCGGAGGCAGCCCAGTAGTCGAGGACCTGTAGTGCCGTGTCCGAAGTGACGCCGCGCTTCGCAAGGTCGTCCGCCTTCTCGTTTCCAACCAAACCACAGTGTGCCGGGACCCACATCACGTGCACACGAATATGGGGGAGGGAAGCGAGCACCCTCATCAGCCTCCAGTTGCGGCATAAAACGTGACGGGGGTTCTGCAGTCGCTGCACTTCAGACAAGGAGTCCGATAGCAGGTGTATGATTGACACTTTGGCCGTGTTGAAAGGGACGGTCTGGAGTTGTAGCGCAGCACGGATGACCGCTTCGTGTTCGGCATGGCAGCTGGAGGCGCAACGGATCATCCGATAGGAGAGACCGCGGAGGAATCGACCAGACCTGTTGTAAAAGGCAACCCCAACGCCCCCTACCGCACGCTTGCCGACACCAGTCATTGAGCCATCGGTGCAGATTGTGAGATCAGCAGGAGGGAGCGCACGGATCGCCCGGAGGGTATGATCGAGCTTGACCGCCTTGCTGTCGTTGATGGAAACAATGGAAGCCAAATCGAGGTGGATTCTGATGTCGGGTTTGGGCCCCCATGGTGGAATCCGAAAAAAATATTTCTTCTTCTTCCCTCGCAAACCACCAAAATGGTCGCTGGTTCGATTCCTCGCGGCGTCGAGCGTTTTGGAGCTCGTAGTGCGTGTTCTGCCTACAGTGGTGGTGTAGCGGGGGTCAAACCGCACGGGTCACGCGAACCACCGGAAGGATAGTTCAAATACAGAAAATGAAATCGCCCGCGTTTTTTTCGCCCGTGGTCTAACGGGTAGCACGCCCACTTGTGGTTCTGGGGGTACTTGGTTAGATTCCTCCGAGGAGTGTTTTTTTTTGAGACCGAAAATCAGCCCAAACACATCTAAAGCGCCCTCTGGGGGTCAGATTTTTGGTTCCAAAAAGGTGCCGATACTTGCCGTGGATAGCTTTTTCCATCCCAAAATAATTTTCCGAATTTTGCTCAAAATTTGACCTAAACATGGCGGAAATGAGGAAGCAAAATCTGTGACACGTTTTCGTGGAATGAGTGATACAGCACAAATGCCTCAGCCAGCCGAAGGATAACCGAATAGCTATCGACGGCATTTTGCACGAACATTGGTCCAGTTAACCCAGATGGGTCATGCCTAGAACTCTTTCCTTACGCCATTCTGACGAAGCTGACTCAGCGACTGGGGAGGGGGCTCGCGACTCGGCCGTATCCAGGCTGCAGGTAAGCTATATTGTGTACGTGGCTGCCTGCGCTGAAACCCCTGGAAGACGAGCACTAGTAAAAAAAGCTACACGCCTGACATCAGGGCATTAGCTTCCCATTTCAAATTCCGTCAGCTGACGGAATTTGAAATCCGGGCGGCTCAAAAAATAAAATAAAAAGTGCAAAAAACGACCTTCGATGAAAAAAGTCGTGGGGGTCCGGTGGAGGCGTGGGTTAGGCCAGCTGCGCCAGCTGGCTGGCGGTCAGGGGCTGGCCATCGGTGGGTCGCCGCTGGGCATGGTGGGCTGGCTGGCAGAAGTTTGGGGCTGCTGTGGGTGCCGAGTGAGAGAGTCGAAGCTCAGAAGCAGCCCGGAATTCTTGACAGATTCTCTCCGAGTTGACACAAGTGCCTTGTTCCGTGTGATCTCCGGTCTGCATCTACTCATGCCAATGATTTACCAGCACACAGTATCTGAGTGGTGGATGAGTTTGAAATGGGCTGTTGGCTTCAGGAGTGTGCACCAGGGGGAGTGGGGCGAGGGTCACACAGATGGCAAACAGTGCCACCAGTACGTTGGTCGATCTGTTTAATTTCTCCACCTGAATGTACCGTACCGTTTGCCGGGGGGCGGAGCCCCCCGGACCCCCCCTTTTGGAAGGTTCGGGTGGCCTGGACGGAGGCTTCTCGGTTTCGGAGCGGGAAAAGCAAATTGGCTATTGAGACGGAATTTGGAAAACTGAGGCAAAATGAAGCTAATAGCCTGCCTGACATGCTTCGAAAAAAAAAAAAAAACTGCCCAGAGGCAGTTTTGAAAAATGACTGGGCCACCGGTCTTAAAGCGAACACTGATGTTGAGGAATAAAAGAACCCACCGTAGTACCCCCTACCACCAGCCTCTTTCTTTGCCGTTCTTGCCGGCCGTCTGTTCCGTACTCGTTTGCCCTATTTCCGTCTGTTCCGAGTAGTTTCCTTCGTCTTTGCCGTTTTTTTCTTCAGCTCGCGTTGCTGTCAGGGGACTTTAGCACTTTGTCTGACCGAGCAAAAAGCCGGTTTCAGCCAAGACCCCGGTTTTTGGGCTCTGCGGTGCCTGTGGGTGTCTGAGTGCCTGGAACCGTCGCCCCGCGCACGGAAACAAGGCGGAGGGGGGTGAGTGTGCACGTCATCAAACTTCGGAGTTGGTGAGTGAAAAGCTTCGAATAGTAGTAGCAGTAGTTTGCACTGATGCGCAGCAACAATACTATAACGATAGACTGCACATTAGTAGTGATCCTTGCACGTAGTGACATTTGCAAAACAAGTGGGAACGTGAAGTTGTGGAACGGAGAAGCTGCGCAAACAATGATGTCCTCTGTTTGTGTCGTTCTGGAGACAAAAGTTCGCGGACCTAAGCGAACTTGCACTCTAAAAGTTCGCGGTGCGCCTGTGCGAACCAAGGCTTCCTTGTAGTTTTTAAATGAGTAGAAACGACTTGCTCGTGTTCTTCCGTCGTTTTCGACGTCCTCGATGGAAGCTGCAGTCCGAGCCCGAGCCCTGAATGTCAACAAACTCAAAGGTCATAATCGTTCATCCATTCGTCGTAGGAGAACGGCAGTTCCAGCTTCGCGTACATGATGATCATCGTGCAGAGTGGCTCGGAGACAGCTTGACAAGTTTCAGGAGCGAAAGGGCAAATTATCTTATAGCCACCCGGTATTTTCAATATTCCCTTATATCCACGGAAAAAGAATTTTATTCCCTTATATGGTGTGATCCACCCTGGAGTTTTTCCGGGTTTGTGCCGGGTTTGTACCGGGGGGGTCCGGTTTTTTTTATATTTGTCTCCCCAGCACCCGCTAGCACCCTTGGTCGTGGAGATTTCAGGCTTTGCGGTGGGTTGTCCCACTTTTTGGATCACGAAAACTGACGTTTGAGGGTTGTCCCACTTTTTTGGATCACCAATACTGACGTTTGAGGGTTGTCCCACAATTTTGGATCACCAATACTGACGTTTGAGGGTTGTCCCACAATTTTGGATCACCAATACTGACGTTTGAGGGTTGTCCCACTTCTTTGGGGCACTAAAACTAACGTTTGAGGGTTGTCCCACATTTTTGGGTCACCAATACTGACGTTTGAGGGTTGTCCCACTTTTTTGGGTCACCAATACTGACGTTTGAGGGTTGTCCCACTTTTTTGGATCACCAATACTGACGTTTGAGGGTTGTCCCACTTTTTCGATCACGAAAACTGACGTTTGAGGGTTGTCCCACTTTTTTGGATCACGAAAACTGACGTTTGAGGGTTGTCCCACTTTTTTGGATCACCAATACTGACGTTTGAGGGTTGTCCCACTTTTTTGGGGCACTAAAACTAACGTTTGAGGGTTGTCCCACATTTTTGGGTCACCAATACCGACGTTTGAGGGTTGTCCCACTTTTTTGGATCACCAATACTGACGTTTGAGGGTTGTCCCACATTTTTGGATCACCAATACTGACGTTTGAGGGTTGTCCCACTTTTTTGGATCACGAAAACTGACGTTTGAGGGTTGTCCCACTTTTTTGGGTCACCAATACTGACGTTTTAGGGTTGTCCCACTTTTTTGGATCACGAAAACTGACGTTTGAGGGTTGTCCCACTTTTTTGGATCACCAATACTGACGTTTGAGGGTTGTCCCACTTTTTTGGATCACGAAAACTGACGTTTGAGGGTTGTCCCACTTTTTTGGGTCACCAATACTGACGTTTGAGGGTTGTCCCACTTTTTTGGATCACCAATACTGACGTTTGAGGGTTGTCCCACTTCTTTGGGTCACTAATACTGACGTTTGAGGGTTGTCCCACTTTTTTGGGTCACCAATACTGACGTTTGAGGGTTGTCCCACTTTTTTGGATCACGAAAACTGACGTTTGAGGGTTGTCCCACATTTTTGGATCACCAATACTGACGTTTTAGGGTTGTCCCACTTTTTTCGATCACGAAAACTGACGTTTGAGGGTTGTCCCATTTTTGGATCACCAATACTGACGTTTGAGGGTTGTCCCACTTTTTTGGATCACCAATACTGACGTTTGAGGGTTGTCCCACTTTTTTGGATCACCAATACTGACGTTTGAGGGTTGTCCCACTTTTTTGGATCACCAATACTGACGTTTGAGGGTTGTCCCACTTTTTTGGATCACCAATACTGACGTTTGAGGGTTGTCCCACTTTTTTGGGTCACCAATACTGACGTTTGAGGGTTGTCCCACTTTTTTGGGTCACCAATACTGACGTTTGAGGGTTGTCCCACTTTTTTGGGTCACCAATACTGACGTTTGAGGGTTGTCCCACTTTTTTGGATCACCAATACTGACGTTTGAGGGTTGTCCCACTTTTTTCGATCACCAAACTGACGTTTGTGGGACCACCCTCAAATCAGTACTGACCCAATTGGTGGGACAACCCTCAAACATCAGTGTTGGTGATCCAAAAATGTGGGACAACCCCAAACGTCAGTATTGGTGACCCAAAAAAGTGGGACAACCCTCAAACGTCAGTATTGGTGATCCAAAAAAGGGGACAACCCTCAAACGTCAGGAGTTTCTGCTCTTCGTATTGTCTGACGAGAACTGCCTAGAAGAAGTTTCTGCTCTTCGTATTGTCTGACGAGAACTGCCGAGAAGAAAAGGAGAAGTAAGAACACGTCTTTGTAACTGATAGCACTAGCGCAAGGGAATGTTGAGTGACTGCCTTAACCCGGGGAAACGAGCTTGGGCGAGGTCACCGGGGGGTTAGGGAGGGTGGGAAAACTTGAACTTTCTTTGAACCAACCACACCCTGAAGGCTGTGTGAAGTTCTCTGATCGACTTTTCGTGGTGCATCAACTCCCTCAGTGAAACTGTGAGAGTTTCTGCTCTTCGTATTGTCTGACGAGAACTGCCTAGAAGAAGTTTCTGCTCTTCGTATTGTCTGACGAGAACTGCCGAGAAGAAAAGGAGAAGTAAGAACACGTCTTTGTAACTGATAGCACTAGCGCAAGGGAATGTTGAGTGACTGCCTTAACCCGGGGAAACGAGCTTGGGCGAGGTCACCTTCCATCCACCACAACGCCAGTGAGAAACTGCCTCACCGCAAGTACAATTGAATCGAGCGCATCAGCGCCAATCATGGTCAGCGGTACGCGTGACGGCAAGTCCGCAGGGTTGCCCTCACTCCTGACCCATCGTACAGAAACAGCGCAGTTCAAGGAACGCACGCGTTCCAGTCCTTTAACTACCGCCTCGTTCAAGACGGCACTTTTTAAACAGGACCCCTTACGGGCCACTCCTTTCACAGTGGTATTATCAACCACAATGTCCACTCTCCCACCTCTAATCGAGGGCGGCAGAGCCAAGACAACTAACTTGAAGGCAATAGCCTCCAGCTCGTTTATGTGCAACGAGCTCTCTGCAGAGTTCCATGACCCCCCCAACACGGTCACTTCCATTGTGCGCGAGTCAACTAGGACACCCCCCCAGCCTTTCTTACTCGCGTCCACGAAGGCCGTGATACGTGGGGACTGTTCGAGAGTGGGAATGGCCCTCGGCTTCAGCACCGAGTCAATCCACTCTTGGAGCGACAAACGAACACACGGAGAAACTTCAACTCGATCAGAGGGCAGCCGAGCCCCTCGGTTCAACGAGTTGGTTATGCGTCGAAAGAACTTCAACGCAAACCAAAAGGAGCCCGGAAAAATGCCGGCGACCGCAGAGGCATGCAACAAACGACCGCCGAGAGTCTCGAGCTCACAAGCTAGCACGGTAGGCGACGACTTCAGCGTGTAGCGCGCCTCCATCAGCTTTCTTCGCAACTTCCGAGAGACAGCAACACGATGAGCAACGTGGTCCCAATCGACCCCGATGAACTCATACCGTGTGGCGGCAGTCTGCGAATCGGACGGCTTCCACGTCAAGCCGCACTCCTCCGCTGTCTGGTCCAGTCTCCGAGTCGCGAGCCGTACCGCCGGCTTCTTGCCCGCATACCGGATGTTGTCGATCCAAATGTCGACGACGACATCCCGTTCCGCCAACTCCGGACGAACGAAGTCCTCATGTCCGCCGGCCACCGCTGCCAAGGTGTGCATTAATTCCGGTGCACACGAATGGCCCATGGGAAGCCGCAGAAGTTCCCACCAACCACCATCGGAGTCAGCGAACCTGAAGAGATGACGCGACTCCGGCGGGATCTCAATGGCGTAAAATCCCGTCTTGAAATCCCGGGTTGAGCCACACTCCTCGCGACTCGCCCCCAGGTAGCCTGAAACGTGTCCGAGGGGCACAGATGCTTCGTAACCCGCCTCTTGAGCGGCTCGGTTACCGTCAACCGTCCACAAGATGAAGCGCTGCCGCAGCGCCCCTTCCTTCTCCTCCAGCACTGTGAACGGGACCGAAGCGAACGGGCCGGGACCGGTTGAACTGCGGGCTATCCCGTTTTCCGCGAGCAGAGATGCATGGTCGGGACGAAGGGTCGAGGGGGACCCGATCGCCGTCTCCGTCTCGACACGGGGAAAGAAAGTTGAACGCCACGTATCGTCAAAGCGCCGGAGGGTTGCCTCGTTCATCCGCAGACGAAGCTTCGCGACAGACATCGGCTCGATCGGGGCCACATGCAATGGCGAAGCGCGCTCCTCCTTGCTTCGCGGCAGCCGCGTCGAACCACCTCGTCGGGTGACGGAGTGGAACTGACCACTGCGGAGGTATCCCGTCACAAGTGCTTCGTCACCTTGCCGGTCTCGAGTGCCCTGGCAAGGTCCACGTCGCCCCCGGCGTACCGGAGCGTGGTCCTCGACAGCGTCCCGGGTCCGCCCTCCTCCTCGTGCTTCGTCAGCCGGTCGATGAGGTGCGGCGACAGCTTGCCGCTGGTCAGCAACGGCAAGAGGTGCTTCACCGCTCCGCGTTTGATGGAGTGCGCGGTGTACCCCTGCATCTGCGCCGACTGGCCCCACAGTGCGTCCAGCGCCGACGTTGTCACCGTCGACAGCGGAGCGAAGGGTGCACACTTCGCGTACAGAACGGCGATTTCCGCCGTCAACGGTCCCTGGATCACCGCAAAGCGCGACGCCTTGAATGGATCCTGCGTCCGCCCCTTCGGCGTCTGGAACCAATCCACGACGACCTCCCTCTGCGTCACCAGGAGGAACTGCACGGACGAAAGACTCGCCGCCTCCGCCCAACGCGAAGCCGTCTTCCACGCGACCAGAACCGCCAGACGAACGGACGCCTGCTGCTGCCTGGCCCAAGACACAAGCTTCCGCCTCTCGATTGGCGTCGCCTGGTTCTCCGGGATAGCCGCCCCACCCCCGCGCAAGGCCTTGGCCAAGACCCGCAGGGGGTGGTTCTCGAACCCCATTGCCCCAAACGAGGCCGACAGGGCCTTGGTGTAGGCAAGCTGTCCCTGGGGCCGGACACCCGTTGCCGCCACGAACAGGCATGCCGAGTCCGCGTTCATCCCAAGTCCACGTTCTGTCGTCCATGCCTGCAGCCGCCGCCACAGGCTTCGACGCTCCTGCGTGGTCGACCGGGCCCACATGTCCGCCACGACCGCCGACATCTTCGTACGAGCCATCTCCACGGTACTCGCACCCTCCTGTGTCCGACCGGTACGGTTCGTGCCTCCAGACGAAATGAGGCGGTAGACTGCCATGCCTATCTCCGATGTCGGCATCCCTTCGGTTCCCGGCAACGGCGGCGCACAGGTTGGTCGCAGTGACGATGAGGTCGTTGACGGCCGTGAGGAGCTGCAAGCTCGAACCCACATCATTGGCCGGGTCGGTGTTGGTGGCAGCATCGACGCCTCGGTTGTGCGTGCCAACGGGGGATGAAGATATACTTGGTGTGTAGGCATGGGAATCGGCGGGGAGACGAACTTTTGAACGGGTGGGGAGTGCGTCGGAAAGACATTCGACGGAGGGAGGAACTTCATTCGCACGGGAGGTGAGTGGGTCGACGCGACGGTGGAACGAGGGAGGAACTTCATCCGCGCGAGCTGTTGTTGCATTGGAACTGGCTGTTGAAGCCTGGGCCGGGTGGGTGCCAGTCATTTCCCGCCGGCCTTTCCGTTTCCCGGCTGCCTCGGCCTGAAGGCCGGCTTCTTCGTCGGACCCCTCTCCTTCTTGCCGCGCAGAACCGCGGCGGCCTTGTCCAACGGGTCCTCAGCCTGAGACCCGATTTGTCGGAGGAGGTCCCGACGGCTCATCCCCTCCTCCACGTACAGCTTCTGAAGCCGGAGTTGTTTCAGAAGCTCATTTCCCAGCCTCAGCTGGTCGGGGCTGCGCGTCCATCCCTCGGTGGCCGACATGGCCAACATCCAGCATCGGAGCATGCCGAACGTGCTGTCGAGCTGCTCGCCACCCGGAAGGTGAGCCCTCCCACACACGTAAGCCGATTCGACGTCCCGGATCAAACCCCACGGGTCCAGGAGCAGGGGCTCCCGCCACTCTCGGACGTCCTTGGCGTCCTTCGCGAACACCCTGGGGGCAACGTCTTCTTCCTCTTCCTGCCGCCCGTCAGACTCCATTGGCTGCGGCGCTGGCTGCGCGGTCGCTGACACTGACGCTACCGCGGGCGACGGCTGGTGCGAAATGCCCATCAGCTGCGTCTGCATCTGCTGCAGCACCTGCATCATGTGCGCTTGTTGCTGTTGTTGCGCCCGCATTTCCCGCTGCTGCGCCTGCATCTGCTCCTGCTGCTGCATGACCATCCGCTGCAGCTGGTCCTGCATCGATGCGCCCGCGGATGCCGTCACCGGAGGCGCCACCGACGCAGACGGGACCGCTGCAGAGGGAACAGACGCAGAAGAAACCGGCTGCCCCGCTCCGCTACCCTCGACCGGGGCCTGGATAAGACTCGCCAGTGAAGGCGGGGGTACATCAAATTTTCCGACAATCTTCTTAACAGCTAGTGACACGCGAGCTTCGTCCTCCTCATACACGAGCATTAGGATCGCCAAGACCCGCTGCAGATCCAAGCCCGCCACCTCAAGTATCGTGGCGCCGATCGCCTCGGCGAGTACCGCGCGGGCCCTGTCTGTGACGGCCTCTTCGCATGTGCCGAATAACGTGGAGCAGAAAGACTCCATTTCACGCACGCGGAACTTCCTTTTGGAAGGTGGCTCATAGGCAAAGGATCGAGTCCAGGCCTCGCGGAGCACAGAAGGGAACCTGTAGTCCCACCTGTCGGCATTCAAACGTCAGTTTTAGTGATCCAAAAGTGGACAACCCTCAAACGTCAGTATTGGTCATCGAAAAAAGTGGGACAACCCTCAAACGTCAGTATTGGTGATCCAAAAATGTGGGACAACCCTCAAACGTCAGTATTGGTGATCCAAAAATGTGGGACAACCCTCAAACATCAGTGTGGTGAGGCCAAAAGTGGGACAACCCTCAAACGTCAGTATTGGTGATCCAAAAAGGTGGGACAACCCTCAAACGTCAGTTTTGGCGATCCAAAAAAGTGGGACAACCCTCAAACGTCAGTATTGGTGATCCAAAAAAGTGGGACAACCCTCAAACGTGAGTATTGGTGATCAAAAAAGTGGGACAACCCTCAAACGTCAGTTATTGTGATCCAAAATGGGACAACCCTCAAACGTCAGTATTGGTGATCCAAAAATGGGACAACCCTCAATCGTCAGTATTGG